>JABXJD010000108.1:520000-732500 GCA_013375575.1 Percina caprodes | reverse complement strand
GGTGGCGAGGCTCTCTGCAGTTATGCATGGAATAGCAGATTTATCTCTGCATGAAGTGGGTGACATAACATTTGCATCTTATAATCGTAAAGGATGGAGGGGAGGGGAGTGGTGAAGATGGAGGTATATGAATCTGCCAGACACTCTGTAGTTTCACCAGTATTGCTGTTATTAAAGGAGTTGGCATGCATTAAAAAGATGACATGCCTATTGCTGCTGTCTGAGAAAAAATATGTCCCATGCATTGTTTTTCACATTTCAGACAGTGATTGAACTCTCATAGGTTCATTAAATCATTCACCACATGGGGCTATTATCACTGTTTGATAATTCAATATCATGCACATTGTTACAATATCTGACAGAAAAAACTAGCTTTTTCTGGCTGAGGCAGTGACTCTTTTAGTATTATTATTTCTTTATCATTTGTCACCTCCCACAACTGCAATGAAATGGCAAATCAAGCAATCGACAGCTTATGTTTTGTTGAATGGGAAACGCTCTTTCATTTCACTGAAAGCCAACCCACATTCTGATTGGACCTTTTAGCTTTGTATTTGATTTATCTCTGCTGGCAACCTTTCCTAGCTGAATATAAACACACACATAAGAAAATGGCATGGTGGCTAAATGAAAATACAAACACTACTGAAAACAAATGCAGTAATTTGCAGTGGACTCAATCGTGAAGTTGAATAGGTTCATATAATATAGTAGGAATCACATATGGAAAAGTTGTTGAAACATTTAACTTAAGAGTGGATGTGGCGAATCGATAGATGCTATTGAGTCAAGCTGCAAAACCAGACTGAATACTGATGTGCCAAAATACACTTTTGTTCCCCACAAACCTCCAAACTAGTGCCACTGTTTACAGGAATTTAATACTGAATAATTACCACAGCACCCTTCAAATGTGAAGCTATTTTGTTGTAACATTGTGTTGAAGGCAGTTCTATCTTTGTTATCCAGCCTTTTTTGGAGTGAGAAAAATGAAGGAGTAATATAGTTATAGGAACTGAATAAAACGCATATAGAATATCCACAAAAAGTTGACATTTCACAGAAATCTTCCCTAGAATTGTTAGTTATGTAGTGACAGCATGCATGCCTGCATTATTGAAAGTGGCATGCTAATATGCCTGCTATTCTCTATCACCAGATGGCTGACACAGATCGTCACTTTGGAAATCGCCAGTGAATGTGAGGAAAGTGTTTGTCCTCTCTCTTTCCTGCTACGCTTTCATCGTTACTGCCTTCTGTTTTCTCGCACCAAACGCCTGGCATTGAAGCGGCGGGCTATTAAATAAATTAGGTTTCCTCCAGTGGGCCTGACAAAGACAGACGCAAAATGAGAGGCCTATTACATGACCTGCTTTAGTGTTTTGTTTTTCAGCTTAACCATACCCTTCCCTGGGGCTTACTGAGGGCACTCCATGGGTGTCAGTTACGCTCCACAAAATGGTGTGGTCGTATCGTTTGGAGGCATCTAAAGCCCAGAGAGGCAGCCAGGGCTGGTCAGTGACTGCGTTTCCAACAGTGAGGCTGTAACAAGCTACCTCACTTTTACCCTTCATAACTGTAGTCATCTTCTGGAGTTCCTGTCACTTAGTCGCTATCGACTCTGTACCTCCTGTCTGTCTGTCTGTCTGTCTGTCTGTCTGTCTGTCACAAGCTGATCTCCTCCTTACGTCATCGTGTGACACTACAATTACACTGCACAGGCTCAATCTCCAGGGCCACTGTGGCTCCCAGACTCTTACGTCAACGTACAAACTTCTTCGTTCCGCAATGGACCAGCTGTCAGTACAGAGGGTATCTCCTTCCATCCTGCATGCATCACAGAAAGGTATAGAGTGGAACACAACCATCAGGGACAACAAGAGAGAAGTCTCCTGCTAAGGCGCAGCTCCCCAGTTTCCTCAACAGTTTTCTGTTGGCAATTATCTAGGAGCCACTGCACTCTTTTTTTTTGCATGGATAAATAAATGGAAACTTTGGCTAATGGCCCTCTGGAGTACAGCATAATGTCTCCAGTGGCTTGTTATATTCTGTTTTCTACTTCCTGTTTGTCAGGGTCCATTAGCAGTCCAGTCACTGAACTACTGTAGAAAAGAGAAGAGCTGGGGAAGGACATTGAAACCACACATTAAATATCTTAGCATGGCCTCCTCTTTGGGTTTCATTCTTTGTATGGTAATTTTAAAGCACAAAGCTAGCAATATTCAAAATTTTTGTTATTGTTTGTAATTGCAATATTTGTTAATGCCATGAAAAGACCAAAACCAACAGTGCACTTGACCATCTCTAAATACTTCCCTACCTTGTCTGTTGTACCTAGCTCTAAGCTCATTGGTTCCTATTGAAGATGCAAATAGCTCCAATAAGTAGTTTACTAAAACAGATGGGCACTGTAGATTTTAGCAAATGTTCCTCAAACAGGAATAAATAGTGCTTTTGTTAGGAACTATTTTCAGTTGAGGATTGATACACATCTGATGTAATTACAGCAGGAGGACGGTATAGGACTGTAATAACAAAGTAAATTGCAGTGACCAGGTTCACTGTAATAAACCATCACCCAGTGCAGCGATGTATTGTCTGTGGAGAACAATGAAGATCTATGGCATAGATAATGCTCATAAATTCAATTCATTGTTAGTTTTGGTCTTTTCATAGGACTTGTTGACAATCAGACTTATCCTTTAAACAATGGCATGGCAAAAATAAGCTCAAATTTGGGATGGATGAAGACAAACACGGCTTACCTTGCTAGTTTAAGCCAACATAAAAGTGACAGTTGTCCCTATCATTGACCTTTGAATACACCAGGCCACAAGGACTTTGCAGTTCCTCTAACATGAATATTATAATTGAACAGAGAGCACTTTATCATCAGCTTTATAAATATGTATTCATGCACAACAGACCCCAGTGACACGTACAGGCTCAGCTGCTTCAGAACGCTATTGCACTGATTGACTTGAATTAAATGGGCCCTCTTGGCTCAGGTCTGTGTTTTGTTTGAGCTCTTGAGGGCCAACCCTGGTAAAGCACCACTGATGAATAACTTAACACGTCCTCTGATTATTGAAAGCTGATGCTTTTAAATTAAAGGGCTTCAAAAGCAACTCTTTGCCACTGTATAATGTGTTGAGGGCCATTACTGGCAAGTGAGGCTAAAATCCTTGGCACGACCTTGTTAGCATAGGTTACTCTTTATTAGCTGTTTAATGCAACTCAGAAAGTGATTTTGAAGGCTAATCACCAGAGTACAGTTAAGAGCTATTCAGTGGTCAGTATTCAAATAAAGAAAAATAGATAATAATAGTTACTTGTCTTTTGCATGGGGTCGGTGAGCAGTGCAGCAGGTGTCTGTAGAGCGATCCCTCTGCCTCAGAGGTATTTCCAATCCCATCCAGTCTCTCTCCCTCAACTCTGAGTGTGACTCACTATGTTAAATGTCAGATCTCATTCAGTCTTTCACATCTTTAAAAAAAACCTTGTGTTCAAGATACTGACCCACCACCTATTTTTCTGGCTGAACAGCCACTGAACAAATATGGAAATGATCAGTGTTGTAATGTAACAAATTACAAATACTTCTCTTAGAAGTAGAATTTTCACGTATGTACAGTACTTCTTTATTCATATTTCCTCCACAGAGCTGTGGAGGAGGGTCTGGCTAGATTGGAGAAAAACATGCTTTGGTTTATAGAGAGTTTTCACAACCTGTCATCAGACCGGAGGTTGCCATATTGGAAGTACTCCGCATCAAAACAAAGCACAGGCACAGAAGTAGATCCCGAACATTGTCAAGGAAAATAGTTATTATTGCCGTGTTTTAGGTTGTACCTATAGGTCAGACCAAAAATAAACATTTGGACTATTATTGACTCCCAAAAGTTATTGAAAACCAGGGAGAGGAATGCCAGAAGTCATCAGAGGAAAGGAGGCGCTTGTGGTTGGCAAAGCTCAAAGTCACTCAGGTAGTGTAGATGGAAAACTGGGGTACTTTGAAATGAAAAAAAATATTACAGAGTCACTTGGCTACACCTTGAGTATCGCAACAATGTCATACAGTTAAGGTTAGGTGGATTAAAGAGTTAAAGTAAAGTTATTGCATTACAGTGAACCCTCGTTTTTCATGAGGTTACGTTCCAAAAAGAACCTGTGATAGGCGAAATCTGTGAAGCAGTAGGCCTAACCTTTATAATTAATATACGATGAAATACTCCATAATACATTGAAACCAAAGAGCAAAACCTTTTTACAGGCCCAAGCATTTGTTTAACAAATAAAAGTACTGTATAAACGTTTTTTTACAAATAACTACTGTAAAATAATAATTTGAATCATCAATACAAACTGAAGGCTTCAAATTGCGGAGATCAACACCCCCCCACCGCGACCAGAGTCATTGGAACAGGAGAAAATGAAAAACAAAACAAATACAAAGTAAAGTACAGTGAAAAATCGTGACTCAGGTGTATTTCCCTGCTCTTCTGACGGAGCCGCTGCATCCCGACTCCACTCTGTAGCGGTTTTTCTTCTAAAGCCCGCGGTGCAGGTGTGTTTTTTCGAGAGAAGAACATAGTTATCGGTAGTTGTCGTTCTTTTTTCTTCTGGGCAAAAAGATTCTTATAAACCGACATGCCACCATTGATTATGTTTGCAGAATGCAGAACACAATGCACGATGCAAATCCGTGAAGCAGCAAGACCGTGAAAGGTGAACCGCGATATAGCGAGGGCTCACTGTACTGCGTCTCCCTCACTCATCCACACACCATCTGGTTATAGGCCTCCTGACCTTTTGAAGGATTTAAGGTCTGCAGCTGTGTATGGGCTATGCTTTTCTGTTGTTTAGACATGGCTACATTAACTTCCAAAGTATCCAAAGTGCACAATACTCCACTGTACTCCGTTCAGTTGTGTACACCGAGTATCTCCAATATAGCCGCGCACCTGGGTTACTGCCCAGAACGTGACGTCGTGAAAACCCTCTATTGGCATTTCATTAAACTGATCACAATCGTCTTGGGTATTGCTGAGCGCCGCACGGAGCAACGGCGCCTCAGCAAAATAGCCTCGGGAAGGAACTTGTTTTGGTGGAATGTGTACAGTCAAAGGTTGTTTTAGTCATGCAACAGAAAACTCAGATTGGACAGATAGTCTAGCTGTCTTGATTTACCCTGCAGAGATCTGAGAAAAGGTTAACTTAAGGTTAACTCCTTTAACTATGTAAATATCCACACTCCTTATATTTCTTTATTTATATTTCTACTATTTGTGCAACTGCAACACAGAGTTTCCCTTCGGGGATTAATAAAGTATTTCTGATTCTGATTCTGTTAACCATAGTCCTCATAAATTGACCAGAGTTTAAAATAAAAAGGACTACTATAAATATAATCTTACTACAGAAACCTGCACGTTTTAAAATACCTAATTTAGAACCATGGTCATATTATAGACTGTTTCAGGTGTGCTAAATAAATTAGGATTCTAGCAAAGGGGCAAGGTGAACTGATACCAGTCTTGATCAGTCCTGATCAAGCACATAATCCAAATGGATGCAGAGTCCTCAAGTGTCTCCCAAAGGGACAGGGATGCTGAAAGTCTTCTGGCCTTTTTTTATGTGTCCCAACCTGCCCATCTGTCATGGCCTGGCTCGGATAGCAACAATGTTGACAGTGAGGGGGTAGCAGTTCAGCACGTCAGCGCTTCTGCAGACCACATCCCCTGATGCTGTCCTGATAAATGATATCCAGCTGTCATTAAATGGGCAAAGACTTAGGCACCTATTCTTTCTCGTAATAGAAAGCACTTCTCATAAAATCCAAAACTGACTCGTTGCTTAATCTGACAACCTGTATGGTGGGCTGATAAAGCAAGCCCCACAGAAACACAGGTGCTTCTTTTCTGCCTTCCTTCCCACAATCAGCCATCTTTTGAAAAGTGCTAAATATGATATTACCGTTAATAATACAGAGATAAAAATGGTACTGATCCTTGCCTGCAACACACCTTGGAGCAAGATGACTTAAGATTAAATTGAATAACTGAAATATTAAACTGTTTCCAAAGGGCCATGTGATACATCTTCCTTCTTCTATCAAGTTATCCAACATGTCTTTCTCTCTATACCCATCTATCTTTGTCAAACAAATTTTGGTAGTTTCGATCAGGATCCTTGGATGGGGGAAGATGAAGGATATTTTACCACGCCGTATGAGAGAAATTCACCTCAGGCTCAGGGAGGAAAGCCGCCCACACTTCATCTGCCTTACACCTCAAAATAGTAGAAAGAAAAGCTCAAATCAATGAAATACACACACATTCTTTTTCCAACAGAAATTCTGTTAAGAGCAACATGATGATAGATGTAACTGATCAGCGGCCATTTGATAAATTCTTTAACTGAGAATTAGTGGCACAGCATGACAACAAGAACATGGCACCTTGCTAGAAGGGTGCTTGCTGGGGTGGGTTTGGGAAAGAGGCTCAAGGGGGAGTTTGTGTTTCAATGCCATACATTTAGGTATGAATCAACATGTTTAAATAAAAAAAAAATGTACAGAAGAGGATGGAGTATAAGTTTGTTGCACAAAGCTGTTGCATGTTTGGCTCTTGAACTGCTGTGTCAGGTGAAAAAGTGGAGAATGTAGTTGGTCCTGTAAGACGCTTTCAGCTCATCCCAACATGCTAGTACAGCTTAGCCCACTGCAGCATTTTATTAAATAGCACAGCTGTCATTTTTGGATGATCCCCTTGAATGCTCTCTGCCTGGACACAACATCCTAAACTCAATGTTTCCACAACCCACAGATAAGTTCAAACACCCACAGACTTACAGTTCTTGAGTGCTTTGCAAGAAAGCATGTTTTTCTACCGTGTGAGACTGGAACCTATAGTAAGCCATAAAACTGAATTTGGAATTCAAGATGTGTTAGACGATTAATGTAATTTGAAAAGCAATTTAACTGAACATTAAATCCATCCATTTTAATCTCACTTCTGAAAAACTCATTTTCTTATAGCAGACAAATCTTGTTTTTATACCAGATGTGAAAAATCACCTTTGGATCTGGACTATCTGCCATCAGTCATTATCTAAAAACAATGATGAATAAACTCATTTGTTTTCTTTCTATAGAAATCAATGACAAATTTTCTTTTTCTCCTTTCTTCTCTGCATGTAGTATTCTTGTTTTCTCTTAAATGATCAAATTGATTGCATCGACTACATCCTCTGGGCTATTAGGAGACATTGAGCAGTTCCCTCTATTTAACTGAAACACACCAATCAATGGCATGACAAACATATTCACAGCTTAACTGACGGCAGTTTGGAATATAATGCAGTGGCAGCCTGATTAATTTTTTTTTTTTAAAAGTCAGCTAATTTTTTTCACTAACATCTTTTGACATGCATCTTGCACTTGTTTGACAAACTTGCTGAAATCTGAAAAGCATTTGCTTGAGGGTGAACTCTATCCTTTCATTAATAACATGTTCTCATTGGGTACTGTATTTTAGGTTTATGCTCTCAATGTGGGGCACCAGTTTTATTAATTTTACTCTTTACATACAAATTCTCAAAATTGAGAACCATCAAATGTAGTATGTGTAAATGTCTATCCAAACAGTAATCAGGGCGCTGGTGTAGCTCACCTGGTAGCGCCTGCACCCATATCCAGAGCTTCACTACTCAATGCATCGGGCCAGGGTACGGTTCTGACTTGCAGCCCTTTACTGCATGTCTTTCCCCCTTTCTTGTCTAAGCTGTCCTATTAAAAACAAAGGCTTAAAATAAAAAAATATGCAAAATAATGAATCGATTGTCAAAATAGTGATTAATTTTTGTCTGATTGACTAATCGTTGCAGATCTAATGCCACTGCATGAGACTCTAAAGACCAAACCTAGAACCACAGATGTTGCCACAGAAATGGCATGTGAGAGCAGAACCTGGTAAGTAAGGTTGTAAGAAAGTACCTTCAACAGGTAAAGGGAGAAAACCAACAATGTCTAGTATCCCATACTACTAAGTTGAATTCTATTGTAGTTTTTGCCAAGCAAACTTTGTAACTGTAGGACTTAGCCAACCTTATTGCATCACCACCTAGGGCCATTTGTTGTTCAAAATCATATCCTATCTACTGTAAATTGTAAGCCATTTTATTTCCACTGGGATTGAATATACACTCCTTTTAGTTCAAACATCTAAAACAAACAAATCCAATGTTCAGAGACCTGGAAAAAGTATTATTATGTCCAGAAATTAATTTTCCTATGATCTATATAAGACTAACAAGACATTAGCTCTTATTAACACTACCTCAACATAGAGGCAGTAATGGGTTTTGGGTCTCATTGCTCTAATTGCATCTTTTATGCAGAACAAACCAATAAAATCCTTGCTGTTTATGTTTGGGTTTTCTACCAATTAATACAGAACCCATTCGTAATATTTAGGTGTCATTTTTTTTTAGTTTTAAAAATGTCTCCACATGTTATTGCACACCACATGGACACATTTTGTGCTCCTGTTCAGAAAGTCTTTTGCTTCTTTCAGCAATTTCATGTCTCATAAATTACAGCTTAAAGTTATCTTTAGAACCAGTTTCCAATAATGTCATTGGGAAGTTGGAAGAAACCAAGGTCTTCTGGCTGTGTAATAATTAAGCACTGACTCATGATGGCTGCTCCCTCGTTTGCTGCTGAGTTGACTTGTTCTCTCTTTTTAGGACTACGCTCTGCTTTTTGGCTAAAAGACATCGTTATTCAGTTAATGGGAGAATCTACAGCGTCTGTCTTTTCCAGCTGAGCCAAGGACAATGTAAAACAACGTGATTGCAGACCTCATGTGTGGATTCTTTTTGTGCATGCTTGATTTTACACTCTGTTAAGGAAATGAAAGTCAACCGAGAACCACCCTTTATCCAAGAAACACTGAGCTAGCAGACTGTTCATCTCTGTCCTCTCAAGCAGCATAAAAGCTGCACTAAACCAAACTGACTAAATTGAAGCTCTGATGTGTCACTGCACTTTTTAGATTTGACTTGACATTTTCAGAATCGCAGCTTTGATATTTTATGTAACTCTTCCAGTATACAGATTGTCAGACCTGTTTCTGGTTGTACTGTTTTGCTGTTTTGTATGCAGATAATGCGATAAAAACACTTTAGCATATTGGAACAGCTGCTTTTAACTGCTCCATAAATGTGGTCCTGGTAATGTAAAAGGCATTTAAACGTTCCTGGCATGAAAGTGCTACACAAATAAATTGGTATTTTGTAGCAATTGACATTGTTACAGCTCTATGTTGTGACACAAATCTTTCTTTGATATTTTCCTGTAATTCTTGTACAAGATGTCGTAAAAATGGTAATAACCCTCAAGCTTCTGTTGTCTCTTCTACCAGCCTCTTCCTCCAACTCATTTTGCGGCAACACTAGAATTATAATATACTGTGTTGTGGTTTCAAGGTTTTGAGTTTGAGTTGGTTTTGAGATTCTCTTGTTGTTTCCTGCTATGATTGTGTATTTGTTCTGTTTCCTGTTTTTTGTTGTAGTCCATGTTTCCTTCCTTGTTGTCTAGTTATGCTTCCTGTCTTGTGTTTGTCCCGGGAGTGTCTGTATGTTCTGTTTCCTGTTTTATTTTGATATCTATATAGTTTGTCTAGTCTTGTCTGGTTTTACTTCCTGTCTCATGTTTTCCCGCCTGTTTGATTGTTCTTCCCCGCTCTGATATGTTGAACATTTATTTATTTACAATACATTATTCATTCACAAAGAAAATTGGTGTCCTTAAAAGGTTGGATTTTCCTACCTTTTTTTAATTAAAGCATGAGAATCAATTTCCAAAAGATGTTTTTTTATTCCTCTTTTTAATTAACTTCAGCATATAGCATGTAAACTTATTCATGCCACCATCCATCCATCCATCCATCCATTACATACAGCCATAGAGCAGACAAGAGCGAACACTGAGAACAGCAACACACATAAATTATATGTTTTAGATAATTCTTAAATGTGTATTTGTGGCACATTTACAGGTTGCAGATCCAGTCAGAAACTGGATATATATATATATATATATATATATATATATATATATATATATATATATATATATATATATATATATATATATATATATATATATATATATATATATATATATATATATATATATATATATATAAAATCAGCCTACCAGCACCTCTAAAGCTCACTATATAACACAGTATACCTTATTGGCTCATACAAAAACTAACTTCCAGAAATGACCACTCACCTACCTATTCTCAGTGCTTTGTTAAGTTTATTTTCACATTCCTTCTCATGTGGCTTCACCGCACAGTTTATGATACATAACGCTCGCTGCACTCCTCATATCAACTTTGCAATCAAATGACAATACAACTATCCATAATTTTCTATTGATATACATGATGAGAAGGATTGGTTTAAGATGGATTCAATTACAATCAATGGGTTTCTTCCTGAAAAGCAGTAATGCCAGTATTCTCAGACAGATCCATCTATGCGCAGGTGCTGACATTGCACATTGGTTTGGCCCCGCTGCCCTTGTAATACAGTTGGTATTGATCAGCAGCACAGACAAGGCAAGACAAATTGAATTCAGACCACACCAGTTTGCAAAAAAACCCAGCTAAATTATTTCTCAGGGCATCAGGTCGGTGGGTTCCAGTTCAATCACTGTCTCTCTCAGTCAGGCAAACCTTCAACTGGCGCTTGACATGAAGACAGCCTATCATCACTTTCCTTTGACTGGCAACAGTCCTAGTAATTAGGCACTAATAACTGCAGTGTGCAGAGCTGAGACATGAAATGAACTGTCTGTGCTCTACTGGAGATGCCCACTGGGCATGGCAGCTGGAAAGCTGCACATCGGGGAAAATGCATGTGTAGGGTGAGAAAGGTGTATGTGTGTGCGGATAGTGTGTGGGAAAGAACAAGGTGAGCATGTGTGTACATGCTGTATACGCATGGATGAGTGTTCATCTTTTTCATTTAATTTTCATTCGCAAGACTTCCGCTGACATCCACATTGTAGGGTCAGATAAGAATGGACTAACAGGGAGAAACAGCTAGCCTGGCTCTATCCAAACGTAACAAAATTCAACTACCAGCAACTCTGAAGCTCACCAATGTGACATTAACTTGTGGTTTTACGTAAAGTCATGTGTCGGACTATTTCTTTGCCAGGAGGAGAAACTTCCTGAAGTCTCTGCTGGTTGTCTGGCAACCACTCAGAGTGACAACAAGACTCTTCAAGACTCATAGTTTCCGTACAGACATGAGAACAGTATCAATCTCCTCAACCAGCTCTTTTCTTTTGCATCTAATGGTAAAAAATAACTCAATAGTCAGACCTTTTATCGGATCTTGAAAATAAAGAATAAATGTGATCTACTCTACTGTACAGGACACACTTTAGTGTCTAATGTCTTCCAACACTGATCTAGTGTATCAGTGTTTTTCTTCTCCTTTCACAAACACGCAGTATGCATCTCATTAGCTCTACCGTAGTTTGTCTTCAGTGAGCTGTGTGCTAATAGAGGCTGATTGGCTTTGTGGCTTTCAGTGCCCAGCAGCTAGCACTTATTATAAAAATGGCTTGGCACACAATGATGAGTAGCAGCGTTTCGCCATGCAGGGACCCAGCCTCAGCAGACAAAGCTTCGCAGAGATGGGGAGTATCACAGAAACGGACAGTGAAGGGAAGTGTGACAGCCGTTGGGAGCCCCGCAGAGGAGGGGATTTTAAAGCAAGGACATAAAGAGGAAGACAAAGGAATGAGGGAGAGAGACAATAGGTGTAGATCATGAAGAAGAGGATCCCAGGCAGGCCGAGCCGTCAGGTTTTCCCTGTGTGAGATTTCACTATGTGGCTCTCCAGTGTTGGCTGTGCTCACAGGATTAAATTAAGTTGCCAACCACAGTCATAAAATCTCTCACACACACACACACACACACAATGGCTGGCCACATAAAGAACTACATACTTTATAGTAATGCTTGAATGTAAAAAGAAGGCACCTGAAAGGACAAGAGGTTAATGCTGCTTTACATTAGTTTTATTATTATAAAACATCCATCTTATCAGCCTGTATTACAAAATTAGACTACAACATATAACAGTAACTCCATACCTCAATTACTGTTGAAAAATTGCAGATTTTCCACTCAAATTCCATTGTCGCATACATTTTTTGACCTTTATAAAAGTTAAAAGAGCACGCTCATGATAGAGAAGGCATAGTGAGGACTTATGCCATGACTGCTTTGTATAATAAACATAAAGAATACGAATGTTAGTTATGGGTCATATAAATCTGTTCTATTCTGGCAGAAGCAGCACAATTTTAACATTGCACTCACACATGCATCCCTGACCAGAATTACAAGAGCTGCACTTGGAATGGGCCGGCTGTGCGGTTGTACTTTAATCAAACATGTGAAGACAAGAGACGGAGTGCTGAACGATTCAATGGCTCGAGGCTTAGAAACAGAACAACCTAATACAAGAGGAATGGGGCTGCCTTTTATTTGTACCTTCTAGCTCTGTACTGGGACTTGGTCCCTGACCCACAGATAAACTAACAGAGTTTAATCAGCTCAATCCAAAATACACCACTTCCAAAAATCCAATGCTAACGGGATACTGCATGTAAAGGTGGAAAATCAACAACGGACAACTGAAATTTGAATACCCACAAAATACCCATCCTAAAATTAGATGTAAGGCTGAGAATTTGGACAGAAAATATCAGTTTCATTTCATTTTTATTATTAAGAAAATGCCTTGTGGAACAAAAGCTAATGGACCAGAACCTGGAAGTGGGATCAAGACTCAGGAAAAGGTTCTCCACCAATCTACCACACTGATCTCCACCTCTTTACTATCAGTCTCATTACATTTTAGGACACACCACTTCTGGCATTGGCACTGAATGTTGGCCCTGAATTGCCCAAAATGTATGTAATTCCGAGATATGCTGGGCTGGTGTTTGTAGGAAAGATGATCTTCTGTTGTTCAGCCTGAGCTACACAAGAAGTAGCCTCCTACACCCACCATTACTGTTGCTCTTTGCCTTTCAATAGAAAGAGCTCCTTCAGAAGTTCTTGCTCTTGAACAGAGAAAGAGAATATTTTTCATTTTATTTTTAGATACTTGTTCTTAAGCAATAGGAAGTTTGTTTTTTGAGTCCAAAGAACCATGATTCCAAAGCAAAAGAATCAGCCAAGGCAGCGTCCTGGAGTGTGATCTCCTCCTTTGAACTCCGCTGCACTCGCCTTTTCATCTTCCTCATCATCTCCACTTCTTCTCTTCTACACCTCTTTCAGTCTCCTCTCAAATCCCTCCTCGTCCTGAGTCAGTTCCTTCCTGAAGCTCCATCAGACTTTACCACTCTAAAATCAGCTTACTCTTCTTTTGTTTGACCAAGACTTGTGCATTCCCTAGGGTACCATGTTGGAGGGAATTTTTGTGCTATTATTCAAATTTTCATTGAAAATATAAAAAAAAAAAAATGATACTATTTTTATTATTATTATATTTTAATTTATAGAGTGGTGTTTTCTTTAGTATGTATTATTAGTAATATTGTGCCCCCCTGCGATTTGGATATAGCAATTATCCATATTGCGATTTTGATAAAATTGCAATTAATTGTGCAGCAGCACAAGACTCATTTTTCATAGCCTGGCTACTTTAGTTAGAAGTTAGTATTCACTTTATTCTGTCCCTTTATATAGCTCAGTATCTTGTTAATTTCACTGCCAGCTGTCCTAGTCTACCTGGACTTCTTTTCACTGAAAGGCATCTTTGATCATCTCACTCTTCTTCCAAGCAGCTCTGATCTGGTTGTTCTCCTTCTTCGCTTTCCTTTCTTTATATCTCGCTGCATTCAGTGTCATCTTGTTTGCACCATACAGTATGTTCTTTCTTTTGTTCTTCTTAATGTTGTTGTAAACATTATTTTGTTATATAGCAAAGAGCTGAAAGCCTGAACATATTTTGTGGATTAATTAATTTGATTCATTTATCATTTAATTAATTGAATAAATTAAACCCTTAACACTAGGTTGTAAATGGACTATTATCTCCTTCCTCAAGATCATATCTGGCTAAATCCAATCCCAAAGGCAACATTTACAAAACAGAAAAAAAGATATGTTGGAAAGAACATCCAGTACATGTAGAGCTAATGTAGAAAGATATAATTTATTGTTGCCAGTCAAAGTTAACTGTAAGATTTGTGTGTAATTGAAAGCCATGGGCATGTTCTTCTTCATGGTGCCAGTGATACATATCTGGGGTCAGGTAAACTGCAGGTAGAAAACTACATTTGCCGCTCAGTTTCCTTCTGTGGACTTTGAAATAACATAATGATAAAGATAAATCACTTCCCTCTGCAGATACAATCATACTGTATGGTACATGTACTGTACGTACACACATAGTGCTTTGTAGTGCTGCAGGGTGGATGTGGAGGCTATGTGACTACTCGACTGTGCATCATATATCTCTGATGTCCTTTGCAGTGCACTGTGAATTATACTCTACAATTTGCTCCTGTTGTTCAAGCTGTGTGTACTGTAAAACTCTGTAAGCTGTCACTAAGTCTTCACCAGTGTCATAAAAAAAAAAAAATAAAAAAATAAAAAAATTCTATCAGATTCAGGGACTGTGTCTTATGTCGAACATACAAACGGATTCTGAAACTTTTTGATAAAAGTTGTGAAAAACACTGCAGAAGCAGTGCTATGAATGTCTGTGCATATTCATGAACGGAAGTCTGAATCTGAGCTTAAGATCATATCATACTATTGCAGTTAATTCTATCGGGACAGTATATGTGGAATGTCTTGTGTTGTGTAAGCGATTTGAGTCGTGCATGGCTTTCTAAGCACTCATGACTTATAAACAGGTTACACATTTCATTCAGGCATAAAGTTGGGCAGTTTTTAGCACAATTTGTACAGTAAATTAGTTTTTAACTGCATAGTAATACATATTTAGTAATCTTGGTTCTTTTCTAGTTAACAACACAACCTTTCCTACAACAATCCAACGTGCTACAGGTAGTGTGAATTTTGTATGAAACAAGACAATGGGAATAACACATGAAAGGTTCACACAGTAGTAAACACCATTGTATGCATTTAGTCGTAAATTATCTTGTGACCCCGTTGAGAATCTTGACCCCCAGGTTGAGAATGACTGCTGTAGGGAGGAAGATGTGGTAGAACAGCATGAAAACCAAAGCACTCTTGCTCAAGACAATATTAAAAAGCATTTATTGCTGCAGCTAATGCATAGCAAAGGGTGAAAAAAAATACGCACCTATGCGTTGCAGCACATAGGTCTTCTTCAGGGTGACTAACCAGAAGTGAGATACAATCAAAGAAATATAAAGAACAAAGACTGGAAGTGACATCATACTCAAAACCATAGTAACATGGAGAATTAATCAGAATAAAGTCCCAAAGTACTAAATAAAAATGGAAAAATAATTGTGTAAGTGTGACTGACTCAAAATAAACTACATTATCCATGATCATGGTAATGAAAGAACATGTTAACCAGTGCAGGGTTGTTGATGGTATTTATTTGGGGTTTTAGACAACAATGACGCTTTATGGCACTGAGGAATACATAGCACCATGCTTTGGCTACACAAACAATACTTAATAGTAGAATATATTTATCACTAGTTTCAGTCTTGCTGTGGGATTTGTTGACAGTAAGAAAAATACAAAAATATTGCCAACAGTTTTCTTTAAATTGTGAAAAGTTAAGATATGTTTACTCTGGGCAGCTGTTTTACTTATTAGTAGGCCTATTCAATGTGTGGAGTTTACTACATCAGGATAAATAAAATAGTCAGATGTTTATGTCACAACAAACACATTTGATGTTGTAACACTGCGATTATAATGCATTTCTGGAACTGTCTGTCTCTCCCCAATGTAAGTCGATTTGAGTCGTGCATGCTCAGATGTAAACGGTTTACAGCATAACATGTCATACTGAAATTTGTGAAATCAATGAAATATTAAACTTTTCTCATTACAAACAATAAAAATAATAAAAAATAAAAAGACAATGGGAATCATTTTAGAAACATTGTAGCTATCTATGATTGTTTGATTGCTAATGTTAGCTCAAAATGCCATTCCAGTGACAGACTTTGTTGTGTTTGATTGCTAGCTTGCAGCTAAGCTAGCAGTCATTTCTAAAACGTTTTACCTATCTATGGTTGCTTGGTTGCTTACGTTAGCTCAAAACGCCATTCAACTGACAGCCTTTGTTGTGTTTAATTGCTAGCTTGTAGCCAGCAGTGAACGAACTTCGTTAAGTAGGTCCATTTTTATGTTCATTTTCATACATTTCCAACTGGGTCTGTGAAGGGGTTTATTTTTATTCACATTGCCTTGCGGTAAGACAAGCAATGTGGTCATTCTCTTTGTTCCTGCGTTTTAAACTGCTGGGGTTGGCTTCTTTAGACAGAGAGATGAAAGGGAAAACAGTTTGTGGGACAAATGCCCTCCGTTTCTCCTTTGATGAAGATGCTTTAGATATAGAAGAGTAATGTCGTTGAAAACACATACCAGGTTTGTTAACTTTCATGTTTTGGCTGTAAGATAACACACTTTCTAGATTGGTTTCTCCTCTTGTGTAATTATGTTAAGTGGAAAACTGATCACAAAACATAGTCAGACACTGTAATAACATGTTACCCACTGTTGTTGTAGCATTTCTTTCAGATGGAAAAAAATGAGGTTGATTCATAATTATAAAGCATAACAATACTATTACCAGGATCTTAATTATCAACAGCACCACTTTTATATTTGGTACATTTTATTTAGTACCCTTAAAAATTTTACATCTCAAAAGGGTTTATTCTGATATGTGTTTTACGAAATAAAAATAAAAAGCAGTTTTGGCTTTAGGCGTTAGGTGAGCACAAAAGAGTGGAAGGAACATCAGACAATATTACATCACATATGGCGCCTGGCAACATGGATATTCTTTTAGTGGCATTTAAAATGACAGCAGTATGGTCTCACTGTGTGTATTTGGAGCTTCCAAACAAAACAGCTAAATTATTAAAATCTTGGGGAAATTAATGCAAATGTCTCCAAAAGGCCGAGTTTACATACATTTACATATGTGTGTTCAACACATCAACACACTTGCACACACACAGTATAAAAATAGATGCTGTGCAACTCTCTGAGGGAGGACATTCAACACAACAAGGCAGAATAAAGATGTTCGTCAGAAAAAAAAAAGTCAAAACCCTAGTGGAAATATAATAGAACGGCATCACAAACTTACACAGTGGAATGTGATATGAGCTACAGACAGAAAAGATGATCAGTGAACAACATGATAGAGTCAATCAAGATAACGACTTCAGATTTTAGTCACAATGCATTACGCATGGATTACGCAGCCTGGAGTGTAGTGGGGTTGTAACATTACAAGAGTAAGAACTACACTCTGAACTTGGATTGTACAACATTTTGAATCTTATTTTGAGGACTGTAAAGCCCTGATGGTTATAAAGTAAGTGCAATATCTCAGATAAAGAAAATATCCACTGAAACAGAATTGAACAAAGATTTAGCTAAACCTTCATCCGTCATTTATATGTATATAAACAAGTTCAACATTTGCCTCTGTAAAGATGGCAATGTAACAATCAACGATGCTCTGAGCCATCAATTCAGGTGTCACACAAATGATGTACTGTGCAAACCTGATATGACTGACTTCAGAGTCATGGTTATTAATCCTGGATCTATTTTATTCAGGTGGGGAGGGAGGGAGGAAGGGAAGGGAGACAGCCAGCCAGCCAGCCAGCCAGCCACACACATACACACATCCCTTTGTGTGCCCCTTCTATCTTTAACCTAATATGCAACCCTTTGCTCTTCTGACTTAAACATCATGTCTTGCCTTCAGGTGGTGTTCACTGCCTCCTGTGAGAATACCATCTGTTTCCCAAAATGTCTGAAGTCTCTCTGCCACTAGCTGACTGACAATGTGCTTGCTCGTAAATGTTTCACTGCCGTCTACCCCGTGGACAAAACCATATGTTATGTTCTTTTTAGATTATCTTTGCACTTTATGGATAGGACAGCTGAAGACAGGAAAGCAGGACAGAGCGTGGGAGGACATACATAGTTTGCAGACGTAAACATCTCTATCCTCAACATCTGAACAAGTGTAAGGGCAATAACCACATGGTTACCACAAAGCCACACTATTAAGGTATTGCAAGACTTTAAAACTACTTCCTCTTGTGTGATCTACCAGGATCTTTAACATCTCTGCAGTTAATGTACAGGTGTCTTGCACACTGTAAAGGACAACATAAGGCCCACCATAATGCTACACTGCAAGCATTCCATATTGTGCTTTGTTAACTTCTTAAGCTTCCATAAAAAGCTCAAACCTAACCTCTTTTTTGCAGAACAACAACCACAAAGCAATTTTTCCATGCAAATTTGCTCTAGCTTGTCAGGTGCATTCATAGTTACCCAGAAACACACAGGTCAGGTCACAGCAGTAGAGATGTTAGGCTTCATTTGTAATCTGTTTCCTCTTCTCCCATCCATCAAGACCCCATTGGAACTTCACTGGCACTCTAGTGACAGTCCATAAGGAAGCTTAACAGCCTTCTAGTTGTATACACAATAGAGCTAGTTTCTCTTGGTCTGAAACTATTCATATTTAGAAGTGCAGGAACCAGAGGTAACTATGGATTTTGGACCCACGTTGCCGCTTGCTTTTTGCATGCTCAATTTGAGAAACACCCCCTGTATTGAATTTTTTAAATGGATATATGGATTTATGACAAATGATAATTAGCTACCTCAATTTGTGAAATTAATGTTGAAAGGGTTGAAAAGGAGGGGATGGAAAGAGCTGGATGCAGTTAGATTGATGCAAAAGGATTATACAAGCCTGCTGGAAATAGGAACTATTCTTTCTGAAAAATCACCAGCACTTTTTCTTTCTAAACAATTTAATAAAGTTAAAACGCAAAGCTCGGTCTCGTCGAGGCAATACATTTAACATGCGGTTGTTTGGGGCACCAGGACTCCCATTAGCTTATTATACCACAGTAAACCTTTATTAGATATAACTAATGCTACAGATGTGATGATGCCAGGCAAGCATCACAACACATTTCATGAAATAAAAAAACTATAAAATGTAAAGTCATTATTTAAACATTATGTAGCAGATTTAAAAAAAAAAAAGCACATTATGTTACAGTAAAGCACCCAGATAAAATATAAATCCCTTTTATGAAAGGGAAGATAAAACGGCAGAACATAATTTTACTTTAGAGCTTTTGTTATGAAGCTCACACCAATGCACCAGTGCACACATTGAGGTGGGAGTCACGATGATACATGTAGTGTAATAACAATTTCTACTAATGACATGATGACTGGTGCATGAAATGCCTCCCAACGCTCATTTGTGTTAAAGGTGAGCGAAACTCCGTTTGGCTGATTCTGATGAAAAGGGCTTACACAGCGTATGAATATTTGAAGGAGTTGGGTGGTGACTTGGGAGACACATTTGCCCACGGCATTCCTATTGGTTTATTGGTGACGTGATGACACGGAGGAGTTGGGCTTAACACTTTATAAAGCTCCTCTGTCCGCGGCGAGCCACTCTTTTAAAGATCCCTGTTGCTGAAACTTCTCATCCCGCAATTCACGTACTGGAAGCAGCCGAGAAACCTCGACATTACCTTCCATCATGAGCGAGGTAGGACTATTTTTCTGTTTTGAAACAAAGAAACGTCGGGATTAACCCAATTACGCACGATGCGCGCGCTAATGCGCAGAGGGAAACATCATTATTAAGAGATTTAAAAGCCAGAATAACTGCTGCTGTTGTCGACGACGGACTTCTGTTAACTGATCAGATTTCTTATCCGATATATACTATTGCAGCGCGTATATAATTCATTACAGTGTGTAAAATGCTGCACAAGCTGCTCTGTCAAAGTGGAGGGAACACCAGGGCGCATCTGTGCGTTGGCTACTCCCCCTAAAGTGACACTATAGTGGAGTTACGATAGGTAACGGTATTTATTTTTCACTACAATGGTTCAGACCTACTACTAGGTCATGATTTGACCCTGCGTGGTTGACAAAACCTATGTAGTGAAAAAAGCGCTGAAAAAATGAGCACTGTAAGCAGGTTTAGAAGCCTATTGTGAAAGAAGAGCAGTTTTTACTTTGTCACTAGGAAAACAGAAATTTAAATTATCATATTTTTTACAGTGTACCAGTTTGTGGATGAGAGTATATTGTGGCAGTGCGGGTGGATATTCACACCACCTATACTGTATATTACTGTAGGTGTTTCGGTATAAATAACCCACCAGTCTATAAAACCACAGGGGATTACAGTTCGCAACTGCTCGCTCCGTTCTGATTCCACACAGTCACAGATGTTCCAGCTCAATGCATTTGAAAATGAAGGGAGGAGGATATTAATAGCTCGTTTATAGTTTGGATAATGTTTTTGGATTTATTATTCTTTCATTCTTGTGGAATTGTAGGTGTAATGATGGTGATGGTTAAATTGGCTAACCTTTTGCTGTTTAGGAATTGTATTGGATGGTGGATAGTCATTATTATGCAGAGACTCAAAAGTACAATGCTCTGGAGTATTCTGCTAATGTCACTAGTAAGATTTGTGTGTGTGTAGTTTGACATTAATTTGGGAAACATTTATCTTATAAAGTGTCAATCGCCTTGACATAAGGACCCCAAAAGACGATCACGTCTTATAAAGAAAAGATGTGCTCTAATCTATTCTCAACAGACTGGCGTTTTTTTTGTTTGTTTGCTCATCAGTTGAGTGACACCATCATAAAACTCATCTGCACCCAAGTGACACAGTTGTTAGTGTTTGAAATATTTGCGAACTGTCAGAAGATTGTGGGACATCAGTTATGTTAAGAAAACACCTTTCAGTTGTACGCAGCGGGGATGAGGACAAGTCACATTCCATTTCAGTCAGTCGATGTAAGTTGTGACTGACAATTAAGCTCATATATAATCTCAATTATTAATGTTATGGAATGAACATAATACTAAACGGCACTTACAAACATTTTTATGTATTTTTGAGAAGATCTGCTAAATTGGGCTTTTCACTGCTGCGGCTCATTGTTGTGACACTTAAAAAGAGGGAAGCTAAAACATGAATGACTTTGCCTTGTAATTCTGCTCTGAAATTCTGCTTTCACACTTCAAAACAAGCAGTTTATATTCTGCTGCACGTTAGTACAGTAGGTTGCAGTTAAATGGAGTTGCATTCTAGTTTGCGCACGTACAGTATACGTGGGTTTATATTTGTTTTTAAAAGATGATGTACTTCCATGCAAATTAGTGTCCGTGTACACATGCTGTATGCACAAAGGATAAGTTGAGATGTTAAGAATCATTTAACTCTGCAGAGTGTACCCGTAGCAGTAAACCTCCTCAAACCTGGCA
Source organism: Percina caprodes (assembly GCA_013375575.1). Lineage (NCBI taxonomy): Eukaryota > Metazoa > Chordata > Actinopteri > Perciformes > Percidae > Percina > Percina caprodes. The sequence continues at coordinate 710,919 of JABXJD010000108.1, read as the reverse complement.
CTTCAAACTCAGAGGTACCCAGGTAAAAATGTCCAAACCCCTTTAGGTTAAAAGGCAGCGTTTTTGAGTTCAATCCTTCTATCAGTCTAGTGGGTATGCAGTCCGTCATTCCCTAAAATGGATTGGTGACACGCATCACCATACTTCCCTGTGAGCTTGTTTTAACAAGTAATTTATTGGCCACCTAAATAAAAGATGGATTCAATGTGCACACACAACAGGAGCTATAACACCTTTTAAATAATTAAAATCGCTCGCTGGCAGCAAAATCACCTGAGCCTTTTGTTTGGAAATGAATGTGCAAAGTAAAGAGAAGCTGCCATCTCTGGTTGATTAAAAGAGGTGTAATTTTGAGAAGGACTTGAAGCCAGTAATCGACGAAGAGCAGCTCAGCATGTTCTGGGTGAATGAGTCTCGCAGTGGTCAGCACTGCAGCGATCCCTCCTTCATCCTCACCACTCTTTGCCCTTGTTCTCTCCACCTCCCTTTCTCCCTCTTATCTACACAAACCTGCTCAGAACAAGGCGAACACTCTAAGGTAATAATGTCACATAGTTTTACCTCTACATCTAAGATTTTTACCTTTTACTCCTTCTCTCATTGTCTCTTGGCAAATGAAACAAAGCTTTAAAAATTCTAATTAAGTCCCTAAAGCTTCTGACTTCTAAAACTCCATGAACCATCTCAGAATAGGCCTTTTTACAGCAGACAGTTTGACCTTGTCCTAACAAGAGAAGCACAATGTTTCTAATAACGTGGTCTTTATCGCCGACGTTTCATTTACGGCATAGTTCCGGTGCCCCCAGATGTCCCTTATTTAAGCCGGATGTCCCTCCTTTCTACTAATCTACTCCGGTAGATTATGGTTGACTGCTCCTCAGATCTCTGCAGTGTAAATTGAGACGGCTAGCTAGACTGTCTATCCAATTTGAGTTTTCTGTTTCATAATAAAACAGCTTTTGAATGTACACGTTCCATCAAAACAAGTACCTTCCCAAGGCTATATAACAGAGGCACCGTTGCTCTGTATGGCGCTTAGCGCTGCCCAAGATAACTGTGATTGGTTTAAAGAAATGCCAATAAACCAAAGCACATTTTTCTCCTATCCAGGAATGTTGTGTGTACTAGCCAGACCTTCCTCTGCAGCGTTAGATAGGTCTGGCAATGTGAGACTACTAATAACGTTAATGCTGCATTCACACAATGTTGACAGAATGGGAAGAGTTACCAGAAAACCCCCATGTTGCAAGATGGTTACCTTCTCTGTTAGCCTTGTGGCCACATCATTTAAATAGTCTACATTAGTAGCTTTTGGGGGGTTACGTATTTGTGTCAGTTTGTTACCATGTGCACACTAATACAAACTGTCCTTTTAATTTAGCTAAATTAAATGTATTAGTGTTGGACTACTGGAGTTCATTTAGCCGACACGTTACTGCTGATGACTTTGCAGCTATTTTGCCAATCTTTTTATGACCTTCCTGTAGTTCTTTTAGCCAACTGGGAGATATTAGGTATGCATCATGTCGTCAAATGGCATCCACGTGGTATTCGCTTGCTTCTCTTCCTCTTGTCTTAGTCTGTCCCACCAAGGAAGAATGGGAGAGACGTGAGGAAATCAGGCGAGAAGAGTATCAGCTTTTAGCAGCATAGCTTCCGGGAAGGCTGCTTTGGGGCAGGAATAAGAGCTCTGAGACGGACTTCACCAAGGAGGGTCAGAACAACTTCCGGTTCAAGCGAGCAGTTATCAAATAGAGACATGAGATTCAGCCATAATTGCCGTTACAAATTCTTGTTATCTTAATTCCAGCTCAGAGGCTCATAATTACAGTCTAAACGTTGAGACAAAAACGCAGCATGAGTCTGAGCAGTGAGCCAGCAACAGAAGTGGCACACCTAAATGGATTGTAGCCATGATTATTGATATTGATTACAACTGTGCTTCTGTTGCTGTGACATGCCAAAATTGCTGCTGTTAAAAAGGCCCACTATGCTCTGTAAGTTCTTTTTTAAAAATCACTCAAAACATGTTTTAATCAAACCCAAAGCAAACCTTACAGAAACATCAACGTTTTGCAAAAAAACACTATTCTGTCATTTGTTGAAAACACAACATGACTTCACGTAAACATACATGCCAACTTTCTTAAGCCAAGTAACGTGTTATCTGTACGCATTTTAAGCTATCCATGTATAAGTCTACACTGTATACAGAAGAAAAGTGACATTTGAGTTTAGTAAACCTAACACACAGTAGGCCTCCACGATTTGGGGAAAAATATGAATCACAATTGTTTTGCTTAGAATTGATATCACGATTCTCTGCCATGACTTTTTTGACCGCAACAAAACAAAACAAATTGTCAGCACCAAACAGATTTTTTTTGGCACCTACAGCACATTGTGCATCACCACAAGCCTGTACACATAGAGGCCTCAAGGGAGCGAAGGGAGAGCATTGCAGTGCTTGGGAGCACTTTAAAACCTACTTTATACAGTCTGTTTAAAACTCACAGGATAAAGTAGTAGTGTTTGTGATGCAGTCGGCTCTTAAAATTAAATCTTTTTAATTAAAATCATCGGTAATAGTTTTTTTTTTAAATCAATTATTTCAAAATTAAATTGTGAACAGGGTGAATAGAGATCGCGATTTTATAACAATTATTCGTGCAGGCCTAACACACGGGTTGCGTTTAGGACAAGAAGAACAGGGTTGGCTTTAGTAAAAATAAAAAGAAGCCAACGGTTGAGTTTAGGAAACGTGACACGTGGTTGGATTTAGGAAACAAAGAACCGGTAGGGTTTAGGAAAAGAAGAATTGGTTGGATTTAAGAAAAGAACAGGGTTTGATTTATAGGAAACATGACACACAGGACACAAAAGGAAAAGTGACACGCTCAACAATCCCCGGTCTCCTAGGTGTAAGTCCTGTGTTTTACCTGTCCTCCATCCCGACCAACCTCCCTACGTGGATTTTCGCCCTTTCATACTACTCGTTACGGTGTAAATTCACACGCTACTTCAAGGTAATGTAAGTCAATGGAGGCCAAACGGCATTGATAAACATGCAAAAAAGCGAGTATGCGACTTGATAACACGTTAATAATGGCATACGGATTGGTGTGTCATACATATGCCATTTCATGAGATCAGTCTGGAAAACACTAAAGATGATTGCAAATACAGCAGTTATCAAGGGGACGTCCACAAGTCATTGGAAGTTTTCACAGTTGTCTTTAGGTGGTCAATGTTTTTCTATAGGTAACTTTGCACGGAAAAAGCCACTGTCAAGAGTTACTGCACATTTCATGGAACATTTTTCCAAAGATGCTTGAACTCTTGACTCACAGGTATTTTCGGACTTCAGTATTGCACTCGGCCTTGGCTTCCTGCAGCCTCCCGTAATTAGTTTTTCTGTCAGTCACATCAGCTCTGTCAGTGTTTGGGAGTGTGAGAAGAAGCAGTTCACAGTTTGAAGACCGTGTCTAAATTAAGCCAAAGATATTCTTAGATCTTATTGATCTCATCTCAACACCTCCCACCTATATTCCGCTCTGTGCTAATTAATATCAAAGGAGTGTTGTTATGTACTGCTGTAACTTAATGCAAAAACACAGATGTGGTGGGTGTGTTTATAAGCAAATTATATATATATATATATATATATATATATATATATATATATATATATATATATATATATATATATATATATATATATATTTATTGTTTGTACAGTATGTGTATCAGTTTTTTTCCCACCAATTTCTGAACAAGTTTGTCCTGCTGGGAATGGACAGAAATGCTAATTAGCTTGATTAAAAGCATAAGCATAAACTTAGCCCTGATTGGCTGCCAGATCTTGAAGTACCAGCTTCTTTGGATTCTTTTTAATGAGCAAAAAAGCCTTTGGTTATAGACGCTTTCCGACCAGAGGGATTTTTTGCAGTTCCTAGAACACAACATTCCTAGAACCCTTTTTTTCTCGTGTTCCGACTGGACCAATTTGGGGATTTTTAAGTTCCTCTGAGCGCAGTTCCTGTAACTCTTTCAGCTCCTGCTTCAGGAGCAGGGTCTTTTTGTTGTTCCGTTTTCCGCATAGGAACCTAGGTTGCCGAGGGTCGGGTTTCTGGTACAGACAGACCAACAACTTAAAACGTTTTAGGCGAGAAATTAACTTTTTAGATTTCCATTATAGGCAGTATTGAGAAAATTGTTGCCGAATTGACAATTTGCTTCAAAGTTTTCGGAGTTGAGAAGCTCCATAAAGTGATGCGAAAGCCAGCTAGCGCCTTCTGGGGCCGCTAGGTCATTGCTCGGCCAGTCATGCTCGGAAACACATGTTTCTCATCGGGAGACTTGTTTATTGTTAATAGCCTAGATACATTAGATTTAGTATTTATTTCATGCATTTTTTGGTGTATTTGTTTTCTGATTTTAACGCTATAAAGACCTTTGCTGTGCTTGAGCCACTCCCTTACCCCTCCTACCAGTTCCTATGGCCACTTGGCCAGTGCGAATGCAAATAGCAAAACTTGTTTTGGGGGAGAGTAGTTAGTAGAACAGTTTAGAAGTAGACTATTCCTATAACTACGTTCCTGTAACTACCTGGTCGGAAAACGGCTTATGTCGGTCACTGCAGTGAGAAATCATATGCAGTAATCCAGCTACTCTGAATTAGCCCTGCCTTACTGAAATTCAACAGCTCATAAATTTGACAGAAAAAAGCGGCTAATCCACTTTAAGCAGAGATTGAAATTTAAAAGTACTTAGACTGAAATAACCCTGACCAGGGATGGAACGCTGAGGTCATCACATTAATAGTCAGTACAAATCAGACAACTCTGAATAGCTTCTTAAAACCTTTGCTTACTTAGCAAAGTAAACCCATTGTATTACACTGCACTCTATATGGTTAATAACTGACTAGATCTCTCTTAAGCTTCGTTTTTCTTGACGAAATGACTTTGAACAAATACCATAACATCCATTTTCATTTGAGATTGTTTTTTTCCTCTCTTATGGTGCTCTCAACACTTTTAACCTCAGAGTTCAAACATTTGTTCTCCATCCCGTTTCAAAACTGACATGAGCATGAGGTGCTCCCTCCGCTGTGTCTGAGGGTGGAAACCAGCATTTATGCTTAGCAAAAGCCAAATAATAAGTCTGTCCTAGTCTCTCAGATTGGTAAACCTACAACAGGAAGTGGTATGTCCCTACGTCCAAATATTAAGCAGCTTTAGAGCATGGACTGCTAGATTAGGGGTATTTTGTGGATTTTATAGATCTGCTGTGTCACGGTTCTTGTTAGCTGTCCAACAGGCAGATGGACCTCACTTGAAGAGATTTTTTTCCTCCTATGGGTACACAGGGTTAAATTGGCTTGGCTTTGTAAATAAACATGCATAAATAAATAACTCACCCAGTTGTCACTCATTTATTGTCTGCGCATGTTTGTCCTGTAAAAGTAGTTTTAAATGTGATGGCCAGTTAGTGAGCATGGTTCTATAGTTCGTCACTTTGGTCCAGAATTTTAAAAAACAACAGCTTTTGGATGAATTGCCTTGAAATCTTGTATACAGACATTCATGGTGCCCAGAGAATCCTACCGACTTTGGTGATCTCCTGACTTTTACCCATGAGGTTGACATTTGTAGTTTTTTTAGTAAAATACCTTAATTTTGAAATTTGGTTCATGTCCCCCTCAGCATAATTGTAATAACATTCCCTTTGAAGATGGTGAACATGGTAAACATATATATACCTTTTTATGTTAGCATACTAACCTGTAGACTCAGTTTAAATTAAGTTAAAATCCATTCAGAGAAAGATAAAAGAAAACACTTAAAACTTTAAAAAGCACTTTCTCATGATGTCACGCTCTCATCTTTTTCTATAAAGTGCTGTTGCAACATCACATCTTGATTTTGTAAAAGGTCACTGGATAGCAGTTATTTTTTTATTAAGTTTTAAAAGCATCTTTAATTAAAATTATAATTATTTAATTGTAAAAAAAATTGCATCAACAATCTAATACCTTTAGCATATTTATTATCTTCATGTTGATTCATATTATGTTTTCCTCATGTGTCTAGTCAACAGACACTCCATCAGAAAACAATCTTTATCAACAGCAAAGAATATATGAATGGCAATTTACTCAACCGCCATCATAAATCACTAAGATTACTGTCGAACGCCCAGTAAAACTATTACACACTGGGTGGTTAAGTGACTGGGATGTAAACAGTTTTTATAATGCATGTGTGGCTGTTGTCTGACTCTTATGCAGCCATAATTTCACAAACTGTGTACACAAGGCTGACAGGCTCCTGTTCCTCAGTTTCACAGATTGCAATGTAAAGTGAATCAATAAAGTAAACTGACATCTTTATTAAGCCTGTTGTTTTAGTGAAGTGTGTTAGAATGCGTTTACTGAGCTCTCTTCATTTTATGGCCGATTTGCTGTCAGATTAGACTATATGTATGCAAAAATCCCCTTTAAGTTTCTGTTTTTTAGGTGGATGAAAAATATTGACAAGTTAAAAAAAACTATAAAAAAAAACAATCAAACATTGTACATTGTTGATGTTGAACATTAACATTCTACATCAGCATCCAAATTGTAACAGAACAGATTGGGACATAAACAGACAGTGTGACAAACTAAAATGTGTTAATGTATGATAATAGGGGACATCACTGTGTAAAACAAACATCTTTGCTTCATGCATGCATCAAAGTAGGGCTGGGCGATTTGGCAAAAAATTGATATATTTTCTCATTTTGATCGATAGCAATATCACCATATAGTTTTTTTTGCTATCGCCTGTTCTAAATGCATGCTGACTGAAGCCGGAAGAAACCAAAGGTTAAATTACACTTTCGAGTATATAATATATGTATATATAATGTATACAAAAAAAAAGTACATGCCTTTACGATGTTCAGCACAATGTTTTTATTGAGGACTCACATTACACATTCACATTATGAGATGCACCACATGTCAACAGAGCAGTAATGCCCTTTAATTTTTTTTTTTATTAATTCAAAAAAACATTTACAAACAGTTACAAACAATACACTGGGACATTGCAACATGTCCCAGGACCAAAAAAATAAAATAAAAAAACAGACGACACACACACACACACGACAAGTGACAAACACCTGTGCAAGTTATAGGACCTCACAGTCCGCAATGCTCCACCAAGTGTCCAAAGATTTTCCTGGCACTCCATTAATCAGTGCCGTGTAAAATATATATTACGTCCAAGTAGGAAAGGGTCATCGTGCAGATAGACTGACCGTAGGGTGGTTTCCAAGGGGTTGCAATCATTTTCCTCGCAGTTGTCTGACAGGTCATTTAGAATCAAGACACTGACAGCAAAAGGCACAGTTACATCAAACAAGGCGGACATTTTGGATGCAAGTTCTGAAACAATGTCAGTTCTGAAACTGACCAATGGGAGAGCACTCCCAGAACATGTAAAGATATGTGCCTTGTACGTTCATTGGACAGAAAGTGTATAATGGGCTGTTGATTATTTTCATGTGGTGCATTTTCACAGGGTGAGATATGCCCTATGAATGAAATTGATATACGATCATCTCCACAGTTTTGAGCGTGTTAAGCTCAAGATTGTTCTGACTGCACCAGAGAGCCAGTTGATCCACCTCGCATCCGTAGGCCGTAGGACAATTACTGTCCCGGTTGAGGCCGATGACCGTTGTGTTGTCAGCGAACTTCAGGATTTTAACAGACGGGTCTCCTGAGGTGCAGTCATTGGTGCAGAGGGAGAAGAGCAGTGGGGAGAGCACACACCCCTGGGGGGCGCCAGTACTGATAGTCCGTGTGCTGGATGTGATGTTCCTCAGCCTCACTTGCTGACTCCTATCAGTCAAGAAGTTTGTGATCCACTGACAGGTGGAGGCTTGCACAGTGAGCTGGGAGAGTTTGGTGCTGAGGATGTCAGGGTTGATGGTGTTAAACGCCGAGCTGAAATCCACGTACAGGATCCTTGCATATGCCCCTGGGGAGTCGAGGTGTTGCAGGATGTAATGCAGTTGGCTGCATCATCCACAGACCTGTAGGCAAACTGCAGAGAGTCCAGCAAGGGGACTGTGATGTCTTTCAGGTGGGCCAACACCAGTCTTTCAAAAGGACTTCATGACTACAGATGTCAGCGACAGGCCTGGTACGATTATGACATTCCAATTCAGAGCAATGGTCAGTGTGTATATTTTTAGGCTGCTAACACATTTTTTTACACAAATGTGTTTCACGTAATTACACTTCCACAAGAAGCTGCTGCTCACTGTATTAAGTATGAACAATGCATATTCTCCATTTTAGAATCAGTAAATCTGTTATTGACCTTGAGGTCTGTTAAGGAAAGCTGTGCACGTGCATCTATCAGGAGTACTTTAGCCTGGCTCAACCTAGTTGCTCCTCTTGCGTTTCATGAAGGCCAGCCTGAAACGCACCAAGCCAGGCTGCATAGATTAGACTAGGTCAAGCCTCGCTTTATCGGTTATCCTGGATTTATAAATTCTGTTTTTGTGAAACAGCCCCCAGGTGATGGAAAAGATTTTTTGTAGTTCCCATCCCGGTTGGCACCAACCTGCAAAATATTTTGCAGTGGCTTAATCTGCTCCTTGTTGCTTTTGTGAAATTCAAACCATTTCCACACAATTGACGTTGTGTAACCCTTTTAATCAACAATGTCTTTAACTTGAGAGGATAATACGAGAAACACTATTCGACGGGGGAACGCACTAGGGGTGCAAAATATATCGACACAATATCGTTGCCGCAATATATCGAAAGTGTTGCAATAAGTATGCAATATTTTCCATAACTTTTGTAATTTTACATGTTTAAAGATATTGAAATTAATATCGATATTGCAATATTCATAACTGACATCGCAATATCACATTTTGCCAATATCGTGCAACCCTAGAACACACTTCGACACAACACTGGCAACTCAAACGCTCACAATAGGAAGTGGCCGTATCCAGCATACAAGCCGGAAAAGGCAGACTCTGACAGTTGTGTTATTGGGTAAATACGTTCAAAGCTTATCATTGTTATTGACTTGAATTTTATCGCAACCCCGTTTCGAGATCGTTTTAATGCCCAGCCCTCAATCACAATCATGAAAATCAAACATTTCAGCAACGTCAGTGCACCATGTATGTGTGACCATGTGTAGGTTTCAGTCATTCACCTTATGAATGGAGTGGGTGGGGAAGGGCTGAATTAGCAAAGGGACTTTACTGCAGCACGCTGCATATTTACCTCCCACAAAATCATTACAGCATAACGCTCTACAGATTTGCAGGGACTGCAGAGGTCTGCAGGCCAATCTAATATGTTAGGAGGTTACAGAAAAAGGTTTGTGACTGCAGGCTCCCCAGTTTAGATATCTAAATGAAAGAAAAAAATCTTAAAACATGAATTTGCATCCTGTTTTATTCCCTCAGTCATCACTATCAATGTGGTTTTTGGCAATGCAACCTCGATTATAAAAAAGGAGTAAATACGTTTTCACTCCTTCAGGCTCTAAATTAGACTGTGTTCTTATTGTTAATTTGCTTGGTTAAATAGGTTGCAACAGTAGTGGTCAAGATATGATGAGAGTATTTCTTCTTTATAGTTATCTTATAGCTAGCTTATAGCTTTTATTTCTTGTAAAACACCAATTGACAAATTTGCTAATTTATGCATTCTTAAACATATTAACCAATATTTAGACTTTAATTACTGGTTTTGAGATGGTAGTGGGTGCAGGAACAAGACATTAAATGAAGGTAAAACTACTTTTGTTCATAATATTTCTGTGTTCAAGGAGGATGAACGACAAAACAGTGTCTGAAGCTGAAATGTGAAGCTCAATTGTGACATATTATCGGGTAATGTTAAGGGTTAAGTCATAAAGACAATTTGCAGTTTGATTTCCAGGTTGAACCTTTGATTCAGCAGTTTCAAGACCTAAACTGAGATCAGCTTAGAAGTTTTACTGTAAAGAATAAAGAGGAGCCAGGTTCATCATGTGGTTTTAATACATAATTTGTCTATAAAATGAATTGCAACAAATTAAAATGTTAACTTGTAATTGGCTAGCCAGTCAAATCTTTACCTCTTAGCTGTCTTAGCTGAGAAGGTTTTGGTGGCTGTTCATCTCTCTTACACATTTCTCCAGCTGACTTTGTTCTTGTGTCAAATCAGCAAATTACCTTTGACTCCACAGAACATTTTGAACGTTCCTCCTGGCAGATTTTGTTGCTTAATGACTTGTGTCTTTATTGTCAGTTATTTTTATGAGCTGCAGAGTAGAAGTAGCTTCAACAGGAAGAAGCTGGAGTATGCTGATTTGTACTAATGTGCTTCCATTTTAAGTAGGTTGTGTGCACACTTTCATAATTTGTAATAGTAATAAATGTTTTTAAATAAATATCTAAACTCATCTTCAGCTTACTGAAAATACTTGACTTTACCAAACTACCAAATAGATTTTAATACAATACATGCTTCCCTTAGTAGACAGTTGCATTAGCTTTCTGCAGCACTGTACTGGACTGGTTATAATAAAAAGCTGTAGTTTAATTATTGGTATTATGTGCTCTTCTCTTAATGGACTAAATGGGGCCTAACTGCTGTGCTCATTTCTAAAGAAAGAAAAAAGAAAACCTGCTGCTCAAAGTTAGGCTGAATCTCATTTCTCTGTCTTACCCCTTCCCCTACCCCTTCGCCCCTTAGCCCTTGGCCCTCGAAACCTATTGGTAAGGGCTAGGGGTGAAAACATACTCCTATGAAATGAGACTCCACTTGGTTACGTCACCATAAGGTATTGATCACAAACGTCCAAGATGCCGTCTGCAAGTGTGTCTATGTTGATTGCATGGGTTTTGACAACAGTGTCATATGCATGTATATATTTTATAGTTCTTTTATGTTCACTTTGGTGGTGGTGCAGATGTTCTTATCTGTGTAGTACTTAGGTCTGTTTGCAATACACATGTGTATACACACTGCATGGTGTTTTGTATATCTGTTTCAGTTATCACTGTTTTGAATGTCATTGATGTTCAAAAAACACTTTCTTTGTTAACAAAAATCTGTCTTTATTGCCCAGTAAATTAAACATAACAGGCAAAAACATTACATAAAAATATATTATATTACAGAACTATTATTAGGACCCTCATGTCTTGCAAATCTTTTCTATCACCGTCTTTCCTCAAAGCGACTCAGTCAGAAATCTCTTTCGTCTGAGCAGGCACACGCTGGAAGCCAACACATTCCCTCTGCAGATGTCACTAGATATTTGCTACAACTTTTGAGGAACTGTTTTATAAGACAGTGCCTCAGAACCACATTTAAACACGAGGAGGCGTTTAAAGGAAATTGTGCTGGATGGTTTGATTAGTTTGCTTGATACAAAAAAAAGTAAGAGGTGGGTGAAATTAGGAGCAGTCGGTCTGAGGGTTTCCTGCAGCTTTTTAGTTTCCTCCTCACAAAAATGTGTTGGAGCTGAACCCGGTTTCAACAGTTTCTCCTTTCACTGGAAGACCAGCAACTCATTTGTCCCTGCCTTACGCTTGAACAGAAAGAAGAAGAGGCAGTTTGGCCTTATGTTCTTTCAGCTTGAATTGTCTGTGGCCTACTTCTGCTTTTTTAAATTCTTAATGGCCATTGAGTGTGGCAGGGAACTCTTGCACTCTGTAAGCTGCCAAGTCTTAAAATAACCCTAGAAACGGATGAACAGTATTATTAAATTATTCCCCCAATTCCTCACCCTTCATTTTCCTCCACCACTCTTTGATTTAAATTACTAAGCTATACACTCAACTTGTGTGGTGTTTAGGAACCCACTGGGCATGGAGAAAGGATCCAAACTATGAGATGATCCTGATTTGTTTATTGTCACATCAAATACCCGGCTCTCTCTTCCCTGGGAAGTTGTTCAATGAGATGTTTCTACTCGACAGTCTCTGGTGGGACACCACAAGCAGGGACAGGGACATAATTCCTCATAATTAGGGTCTTAATTTGAATACCTTACTCTTCTCAGTTCATTTGCAAAGCTACTCTCCTGCTGCTTGGCCCATAAAAGCAGACCAGAGCGTTATCTGGGTCGCCTGGTTACGTATCGCAAATGCTCTGTGTCACGTGGACCCTCCTTGCCACTGATGGGCACTTGGCACTGGATTGGAGCAACAGTCACCCACCAACAAGCTGGCCTTCCTCTAAGCAAGCTGGTCTCTCTGAGTCTTTAGTTGTTGAGCCCAAAATGATCAGTGTTGCTGAGCCAGATAAAGTAGCTGAAGCCAAAACATCAATCATCGCATTATGCCAGCCATGCTTTTGAATCAGCTATTACAGATTAACAAACTAAGAAGCTTTTGGGTTCCACAATATTGATTTTCTCATTCTCATCTGCTCGGAAAAGAGAGATGCATCAATGTCCCACGCAACAGAGTTAAACCAAGCTGCAGAAAAAAAACGCTATCTGAAAACACTTTCAGCTTTCCAGATTGAAATATAATTGTTTATGAGGAAGAACAACCAAAAAGTTTTTGAATCAGCACATAGAGGCGAGGCAGTGAAAGCGTGCAGGCAGATCTACTTTCAAATCTTTTTAAACTCATGGCATAGTGAAGTTAAACTAGTACTAGAAGGTGATAGTAGTTTCACTTGTTTTTACTGGACAATAACTATAAGAAAACCTAACCAATATTTTTACAGTTTGAATGAGTAGTTTTCAAAGATGTTATCTGCTAGAGGTGCTGGTTGGAGGATTTTGTTGCCTCTGGACACTGCCAGGCTAGCTGTTTGCTTTTTGCTCATCTAAGATAATATAATGGCTGCTGACTGGCTGCTTCTCATCTAACTTTCAGCAAGAATGGGAAAAAGCATTTTTCCCAAAATGTCAAACTATTCTTTTAAATCAACTGAAATCTATCTATCCCTTCTTGAATGAAGGGTACTCGCTGTGAACAAGTGTTGCTATATCACTTCATTGGCTTAATTGTATTTATTGTGAATTAATTGAAAAACATATGCTTGCTCTCACCACACAATTGAATGTGTTGCAAAGAGAAGTACTTTAACACGCTGCACAGCTTCTGTAAATCAGCTGGCTGATTGAACCCAAACCCTGGCTGATCACAGGAAACTCCCTCATCTATTTACTGGCCTGCTGGTTAGTTTGTTGCTCCTTTCATCACAGCAAAAAGCTGTGTGGCAGCACACTTTACAATCCCAAAGTGAGAAAACCAATCTCCAGAGATTGGCGACATCCACACTAACGAAAAGACAACAAAAAAATGTAATCTTGGCAATTTCAAGGCTCATTAAGTTGTTTAACAGACGGGAGTTTGAAGAAATAATTTGAAGTGTAGCTGTGTTTCTTCCCCCTCCCCTCCTTTTTCTTTCCCTCAGTGCCTTTCTCAGTGGAAATTGCTGTGAATCAAAGTATTTTTTTACAGAATTAAGATCAAATTAGTTTTTATTCTAAAGGTTGTTTGTTTTGTGATTTCTGGCTTTTCTGGGGCATGACGGGATAAGTACTTCTTGACTTGGTGTCAACCTCATTATGTGAGCTGAGAGTTTCACTACTGCATTGCAACCCCCCCCCCCCCAATAAAACATTAGATAAAAAAAAATAAAAATAAGTTTGTGAATCAGTGTGAGTGGTTTCATCACAGTTATTTTCTGAGGATGGCTCCTTGGTTGCATGACAGCTGGCCTGCTTTTTGCTTAGACTCATAATTTTACGAAAAGCCCTCCACAGCCTGAAGCTCAGAGGAACACAGAGGAAGCAAAACAACTGAATTGTGTCTCACACACTGACAGGCGTGTGCATTGTGTGGAGGTGGCTGCAGAAAGAGAAAAGTGGAGTATCTGCAACTGCTTTGCAAAAAACACAGTCAATGTGAAAACGTATGTATCATCTTCAACGTCAGCACCTTACAACAGTTCACCTCAGCAGACGGTCACCTCAGGAGTCCTGGCTGCCACAGAGGAAATGGGAAGTCTACAGATGAGTGTATGTGCCTTGTGGAAACCATGCCAACGTCCCAGCGTCGCCAGTCACAGCCAAACAGCTGATGTTTATGACAAGCAAATCAGCTGAAGTCCTCTTGCAGCTCACATGCTTTACCTTCAATGTGTGTTCATCACTGGGAAGTAGGCCTGTGACAATAAACGCATCACCGCGTAGGGCAACACAAACCCAGGCTGAAAAGGAATAAAAACTGGGCGCTAGATGGAAGGGGGACATTATTTAATGTTTGCTACTGACGTACAACTACACGCATTGTAAAGTTATTTTATGAATGAAATAGACATCATACCTGAGGGCTGATTTGGGGTTGGTTTTGAATCATTTACAATCCCATAATTGTTTCTATCTATTGAAAGCCAGACTGAGATTGACTTTAGCTTTGCCCGTCGTCTGTCTCTCTCCCTTTTAGTTTGTAATTTTTCTTTGTTTAGTTTCCTTTTTCTCTGTGATGGTCCTGCCCCAGTATGAGCCAAAATTTCAACAGATAACTTCTAATATTAAATGAAAATACAACTAGGCCTATATAAAGAAATCTCCTGCTACCCTTTACCTGGCTGGATACAATAACACAGGCTTTTCCGGTGTTACATCGAAATCTGTGACCAGAATTTCAGTCACACATCAGAATGTGTGTGACTGTAGAGCCAGTCTACCTGCTGTAAATCATTTTGTGACTTTGCAGGAAAAATCGGACCTGGACAAAAGAATTAATAGAACTACATAAAAATAGCGTTCTTTTCACTGTTTCACAAGTGACATTTGTTGTTACAGGTAATTTATGATTATTAGACAAACAGTTTCAAAAACATTGAAAAGTTACATATACGTAATTTCTTTACATATATAGGGATTTCTTTAGCATGTTCCATTCTTATGAATTATTTTTAGGCTTGAGTACTTGTGATATCTACAGATGTTTAATATAATACACGGTAGGGAAGAAAATTACATTTTTCCGCAGTATTTTCCAGTTCTTTTTCTCCATTATCTCAGACTCCAGCAGTGGCCACGATGTCTGGAAAAGAGCAGCTGCAGGCTACCAGTAATCTAACATTAGCCTGTGTCTTTAGCTGCATACTACCAGCCAGAAAGCTACGCTGTTTTTTTTTTTTTTTCGGACTTGTACAAGTAGGCAGGGATGGAGAGAGAAAAATACACTGGGGGAAATCGCCGATCCTGCTTTTGAGTTCAACAGATCAACTTTCGATTTTAAAATGAAAATCGTGACTCCTCTATAATTCATGCATCTATTTGCCTTTCAAATGGCTTTTTTATGTATATTAATTATTGTAGTCAAACTACTGTCTGTCTTTTCAGAAAAACAATTTCCTAGGGAAAGTCAGTAATTGTGTTTCATGGTAATTACTGACCTCTGTTTTGCACTAACAGTAAGAACCCATCCATTTCCACTCATTTTTACCCGGACATGAACTAGCTGCTCCAAAAAAGAAAGAAAGAAAATCCAAAAAAATCTGCAGCACGGAGTTATTGACCCAGCACTGATTTGGCAGTGTTTCAGTATGCCCTGTAGCCTTTATGACAGTATGGTTTATGTAACTGTCAATGGAGCTCATACAGATGAGTAGTCTGTAGCACACAACTGTGCACATGTGAAAACACTCGTAGTAAAGGCACACACACACACACACACACACACACACACACACACACACACACACACACACACACACACTTTCAGCAGAGCAGCATCCTCCATATGCTAAAGTCATTTCAGAGGAATTGGTGATGATACCAACGCCTCGCTGTAATAGAAACAGGGCGTCTTTTCCCCCCACATGTCCTTCCATATCAGTAAGTTAAATCAGAAGTGTTGATATTTTGCTATGCAGCCAAGACATTAAACCAACTGACTTTGATTGTGAGGATCTGGTGTCTGGCTCAGGGACACATTAGTTGATGTATTGCAGTGGGATTCAAAACCAGGTCTCTCACACCAAAGGTATGTGTCATATCCACTGCGCCATCACCACCCCATAGTACACAGTGTACTACGTGCAAGTGTACTAGGGCTGCATGATTATGGCCAAAATGATAATCACGATTATTTTTGATCAATATTGACATCACGATTAATTATCACGATTTGTTTATTTCAACCAAAACTAATTTTATTGCCACAGAGGCTATTTATAACTGCTTTCACATCCATATTGTGCTACATTCTTTTTGATGTTGAAGTTGTATGTTGTACATACATACATACATACATACATACATACATACATACATACAACTGCAACACATGTAGATGAAAATTATCTGAAATAAATAGCCTAGGATAGATTTAAAAAATAAATGTATCTCTGAGAAAGCTCCTTCACTTGTTGGTGCGTATGCTACTCACAGAGTAACAGCTGACTCATCATGAATGGGTCCAGCAGGGGTTGAATGGCGGGTCAGCTGAGTTGCACACATGGTGTATGAAAGGTCTATATCGTCACTGCGCAGCATTTTTATGAACCATGATATTCTGGCCATGGGTTACATCTCTCGCCCAGGTCCAGCAGGCTCCGTCTCACATGCTGTTACACAACAAACTGAAGTTTGTTGCATTCAATAACTTCTTGTTTTTTGCCGTGGCCGCTGCAATAGTAAAGTTACCAGCCGAAAACTGGTACATATATGGAATGACTCTTATGCTTAACAATATATGGCTGTGTTAATAACAATTAAAACTGTGGACAAATGTCAGAAGTGTGATCCGGCACTGTTGCCGCTCTGTCTCTGTTGCTGTGGAGCAGTGTGTGAGTTAATGGGGGCGGGGCTGCGCGGAGAGTAAGATGAGAGATATAAATGCAGGCACGGCTTTACAGAAGAAAGGGGTCATGTAACACAACAAACCATATTTAAACAACATTGATTGGTTTGTGGAGAGGCAGCGGATGTGAAGACATGAGGTGCACCGGTGCGACCTAGAGAAAAAAATGTTAGTCGCACTCTAGAGCCCTGTGAGCTAACAGACACTAACCAGCACTGGTCACTTCAGTTGTCTGAAAAACAACACAGACAAACTGTTATGCATTTACTGGTAAACTGGTAAACCTTGTGACCAACATATAACCGACTGCCATCTGTTGTGGAATTTTCCTCCTGTTACTCCGTCCTCTGACTGTCTACATCTAGAAACTAAGCAGTGCAGGGAACAACTCTGACTGGCAAATGATCGGACAGTGGTTTATGGAGCGGTAGACTGGCTTTGCAAAACAACCAGGAGCGTTCTATGAACGGAATGACGCATTTAAAATATCCCTCAATCACGCAAATTTAATCGTGGGAAGCCAAAATCGTGATAGTGATTAAAATTAAATTAATTGTGCAGCCCTCAAGTGTATTCACGGAAGTATCCAAATTGAGATACAGTTATAATCTGCCTATCAGCACCTCTAAAGATCAGAAATGAACATGTCTGTTTAACCTGTAAACAAACACAAAGTGTTAAAACAGGATGTCTTGCAGTCACCATGAGTTTACCAGGAAGCCAGTTGAGACTACAGGAATTCACTCTGTACCACAACATTTGTTAGATGGATTTTTTTTCAATCTTTGAACAGATTCAG
Source organism: Percina caprodes (assembly GCA_013375575.1). Lineage (NCBI taxonomy): Eukaryota > Metazoa > Chordata > Actinopteri > Perciformes > Percidae > Percina > Percina caprodes. The sequence goes on along the minus strand of JABXJD010000108.1, from coordinate 693,260 downwards.
GAAATCTGTTTCCCAGTTTCCTAAAATGAAACTGGCTGCAGCCTCATATTTACCGTACAGACTCCAAGGGGATATTTTCTCATTTAAGCAAATAAGCGTATTTCCTATTACTATTCCTTCACCAGTATAGTTTTATTAAAACTTGAACTATTCATATTGGTTATATATAATGTTGACTAAGCAGATGTGTGAGTGTGGATGTGCTTTATTTAGGCGTAACATTAAATTTGAGAGTGCAGGCGCCAAATTTTGTGATTGAATGTACATTAAAGCTATGATGCGTAGTATCTGTCACCCCCATGAGGATTTCGAAGTAATGACAACAAAACTGTTGGTGCATCCACATGATACAGCCTTCCGTGATTGTGCAGCACTAGAGGGTGATAAAATAGGTGGAAATAAGAATTTAATAAATGTCATTTTCACGTAAATTTACCACACAAACTTAAAAAGCGCTTGCACCTAGCATTCTATTCTGCAGGATAGATAACAGAGTATGGCTTGGAGTAAGGGAAATAAAGGCTCGCTCTCAGCAGAATAAAAGGAGGTGGATGTTTTTAAAAGACTGTCCCTGAAAACCTCAAACACTCTTTCTTCTCTCAGTTCCCCGATTAATGTGCCCAATCAAAGATAAAACATATGTACATTTCTCTAATTTGCAAAGTGCTTACAGTCGATGCACAGTGAGTCTTCTGTTATTCTGCTTCAATCTCCCTGTGTTTGTGAGTATGAGTGCCTGTATTCTTGTCTGCATGGATGTGTGTGTTTATTTTTCTCTTGGAAGCATCCTAATTGAAAGCCTGGAGGCACAAAGTTTGCAGCAGCCACTATGGAGTTTGCCAGCAGTACGCTACAGTAGCATTACTGTTCGTGTGTGTGTGTTTCACCCAAAGGCGCACAAAAACACACACATCAAAACACTGTTTGTTGACCTTGTATCCCTCAGTCTGTTAATGATTAATAAGATGCACAATATCTGCACCTTTCTCAACGTCACATAATCACTGTTTTTTTATCTACTCGTTTCACCTTCTTTGTGCACTTGTGTAAATGTGTCAACAAGTGTGCAGATTTGTTTGCCTGTGTGTGTGTTTTCATGTGCACGTTTATCTGCAGAGCGAGGATAGCCCCTTTCACCCTCAGTAATCTTACTTATCGAGCAGCTGTTATTGCAGTTTATGTTTGGCTCGGCCCCAGAGCTGCTCAGCCGTAATGGTTCTTCCTCTCTTCACTGCCCTCCGGAGTGTTATAGTTTTTCATCACCTCTGCACTGAGCTGAGCACTCTCGCCATAAAAAAAGACCTCAAGTCACGCTTTGTATTTAAGCCAAGATGTTACCTGTTACACCCCAGAGAGCCTGTTCTAAGTTAAACATCCTGATCACCATGGCCGAGCAGGTTTATAATGGCGCTGTCATGTTAAAACCTCTAAACTCTCATTTTAATTGTCATAGTGCTTTTTACTATGGATGAATAGAACTTTACAGTTTAGTTTCATGAACATTTTTCAAGCATGCTCTGGAGGTGTTCATATAAGAACAAATTATTCTTTATATATATTTTTTAAGAATAAGGAGATTTCTTTTTCCAAAAAAACAGAAGTATGACCTGGTAACAACAAAACTGAAATGAGGAGGGTGATTTAGGTATGAATAAATTGTTTGTTATAGGAATACAGTAGATCAAATGGATCCTAAGAATCAGAACATGAAGAACATTAATCTAAAAGATATGAACCAACTAGTCCATGCTTTTAAATCTTTTAGGCTGATGGGAATGTGTAAATAATGCAAAAGCCTATATAGTATAGATTTTGCAGCTGGTTTCTGTGTGTTATACAATATTCATCTTGCACGTTGCTGTAATTTTACATCAACATTAAATCTCCAAAAGCAAACATGAGTAAATTAACCAGATGAGCTTGAGGGCAGTTTTGTTTGCAATGCTCACTCAGCTGGTGCTATAATAGTTTTCGGGAGCCACATTAACGTGTTGTGAAGCACATGCTACAGTAGCTCTAACACAGGCACCAGTTCATTTCATAGCCATTACAAGTGGCTGATGGAGAGACTCAGCTCTTCTCTTTGAGCTGGGATTAGTAACAGGGAAGAACAAAACTGTGCTGTTATCTGGCTCTGATTTGTTTGGAGCTAGAGGGGGGTGGATTAGTGCTTCCAGTGTACAGCTGTGTGACTGTAATGTGAAACACCACAAAGCAATTCCATAAGTCATTTCACTTTTTCCTGGCAGACAAATGAAAAGAGGGAAGAGGTATCATTCTGATTAGCTCGACAGGTAAATATAAACTGGGGTGTTGAAAGCCCATCTCACACACACGTTTTTTTATTTATTTATTTATTTATTTATATATATATATATATATATATATATATATATATATATATATATATATATATATATATATATATATATATATATATATATATATATATATATATATATATATATATATATATATATATATACAAATTCGGAACAACAAGCCTCAAAATAGACATTTCTTTCCAAAAGGTATGGGTGTGTTGTGCATGGATGCTTGAACCACCCCCCTCCCCACCACCACCCATCCCTCTCCCCAGCATCAAAGCACAGCACACGCTGTTTGAAATTCATTGAAAGCATTGGATTAATAATGCAGAAAGAGAGGCTCAGAAAAGAGGACACATACATGATGCCTTCTCGACTCTTCAGCTTTTAAGAGCATGGAAACCCTTCTGACATGAACAAATGGGAAAACTTTGAATGAGCTGTGAAAAGGTTGCGGTGACAGTAGCTCGAGCTAAATCTCCTAGGAAGCAGCCAGATACATGCTACCAAAATGGAACCATTTCCCTGCTCTGTCTGTTACTGTGCCAACACCCCAGTGGTTTCTCTCTGTGTTCAAGATGGAATTAAAAAAAAAAAAAATCCATATGAAATGCTTGATTAAAATACAGTTTTCTTTTACAGATGTTACAAAAATACAAAAACAGCTTTAACAAGACAATAAATATATGAACAGTAAAGGAAGTATTACACAAGGTCATACAATATATATATATATATATATATATATATATATATATATATATATATATATATATATATATATATATATATATATATAGTGCTTCCCTATTTGTGTGTGTGTGTGTGTGTGTGTGTGTGTGTATGTGTGAGAAGCAATACGCTAATAATTCAGTTGAATACACCTCCACGTAAGACCAGCACGCCCATAGGTGCAAAGATGGGCGCAGGTGCATTTGCTTGTTAAACGACGTGGGCGCTGGACGGCAAAGACACTTGCATTGGTCTTCGCAAGGGGGTAAGCCTCTCCTCTCTAAGCGTAGCTCCTATGGCAACAGTTTAATGCTAAGAAGCCATCATCTGCCATTAGCATTCTATTGACTGCCATTCATTTTGGCGCCACTCTGACAGTGAACAACATTACATCTAAAGCGTGTTTATTTCTAAAGAAACACAAAATGTGTAAAAGGCTCCATTTCCTTGTATCTCACGTTATGGCTCCGTAGCAGACGTTTTTGTAAAAATAGGCGATTGTGTCAAAACCACACAACTTGCTATCGCATAGTCGACAAATCAGGAGATGCTTGCAGACAGTTTGGACTTACATTAGCTGTTTAGGTTTAATTATTAATGTTAACTTGCATTTTAGTTAGCAGTAATTATCCTATGCCTATGTTATCTCCTTACATATACCTACGCTCTCCGTCTCGGCTGATTGGGAATGATTGAGATTTCTCCTGGCAAAGGTACCAGAAGACTTTCAGACAGGTTGCTCACGTCACATCTACGTTGTCAAGTTCAGTTGGAGGCTGCGCCGCTCAGCTATCACTGGAAAAGTGCTTCTAATGTTCTTCACTGGTCTCCGTCCATTTCTTTAACCGTCTATGGGTCTTTGTGGTGCCGGGTGCAAGGCAGGGCCCTATGTCTCATTCAAGTCGAGTTTAAAAAAAAAAAAACAAATAAGACAAAAAGAGGGCAGCGTCCTCTGCATAGTGCAGTACATTAGCCCTCCTTAAAACTACTAATTGCTTTTACCTATTATAAAATAAACGTCCAATAACGTCCTTTTTAACCTTTGGATGGAGCCAAGTCAGCGGTTTCTCCCTTTTTTCAGTATTTATGCTAAATTAAGCTAACCATATTTTGGCTGTGGCTTCATGTTACATAGCGTGTTTCAGTGGTATCAATTTTCTCATCAAAGTTTCGGCAAGAAAGCAAATAAGCGCATTAACCAGAATGCCACCTATTTTGTTTAAGTTTAAAGACATTTTGAGGTATGATACATTTGTCACTACCAGGCTCTAAAAACTTATTTGATTGTAAAGACTGGATGCTTAACTGCTGCAGTCCAAACTCTCCCTCTCTCCCCCTATTTTCTTTCTCCAGACAAGAGCAGGCAGCCACAGTTGATTCTGGTCATTTATCTTCCCAATGCCAATGTTTGTATAAGTATGTGTTAACTGCAGAGGGAAGTATTGATCCTGCTATCCTCTCTTTATCCTCGGTTCCTTCTTCACTAGAGAAAAAAAAAAAAATCCCATCATCACAGCTCCCACCCAGACAGTGCATACGAAAACACAAGCTGACAACCTGTCCCCATCTGGCAATAAACTGTGCAAGTTGATGATAAGGAGGGTGACACTGTAATTCCTGCAAAAATTTAATATGAGAGATTTTCCTTGCCTGCACATATGAGGTTTTGTACTCCTCTCCACTGAAAATCGGCTTTTTGGTTGTGGCGGTGAAGATAAATGGGCCACCAAAGCAGTCCCAAACACCGGCCAAGGGACATCAGTTCAGCTAAAACAGAATTAATTAGCAATGGGCTGATATTGAGGAGCTGCCAACAAGAGGTTCATTTGATGCTATCAGGTTTAGCACTGCAACAAACTCCTTTTTATCAGTCTTTAATGTCTATAATTAAGTCCTACAATTGCATTGTCTTGAAAGAGCAGCAGTAAGACCCTTTAAATGAGAATCTTGCAAATAATTTGAATTGGTATCTTAACCCTTGTGGTGTCTTCCCGGCAACCATGCACTTGTTGTCGCTTTTTTCACTACCACCAGTACATAAGCTACTGACACCAACTTTTCACCAAAGTTTAGTCACAATACTGTTTTGAAACCATTTCAATTGTTTTTCACATTCCATTGCATTGTATGGAACAATTCATGTTATTTTGGGGTAATTTGGTTAAAAAGAGATAATTTCTGACATTTTGAAAACAAAAAAATACTTCCTCTGGCTCCTTTATTATTCCCTGTGATATGCCTTCTCTCTCTTGCACTGATGCATGTTAAAAGAAGGATTATAATATGGTTTTAAGAATAGCTTTCCCAATCTGCCCTTTGTGAGTGTCACTCCTGTACTCCTCTCAGACATATCTGCTTTACGCTTTTCACCCCTCTAATGCTGTCGTCACCTAACTCAACCATGCAGACCTCAGTGTGGAAGTATAGGGATTTTCTTTGAACATGTCCTTAACATAAAAAAAACATATATAGATGACCAATTATTTTCACCATATTTAACATTCAGGTCAGCAGAGTCAGGCAGTGGACATCTCATTAGGAGTTAAAACTCTTTCAGTTCCCTTGCGTTAACTCTATTTTTAAGTCACGTCAGAAGAAAATGGGGAAGACACAGTGCTATTTCTCTGGAGATCATTGCCTATTTGCAGTTCAATATGAGAAAAGCAAGTGTTTGGAATACAGAAGTAATTTTCGTGGGAAATAAATGCTTGCAGGATAATAAAAGTTGACACTTAAATGTTGCTGCATTAGAAAGTAAGAGTATAATAAGTGTAGCCATGTATCACTATGCAACATCACGGCTGAAAAGTTATTTGTTTCGCAAGATACCTGGTGAGACATTGTACTTGTTTTTGTTCTTCATGGTTCTACTGTACAGTCGGTAGTTTTCTCATCTGCATCCATTGATCTGCCCATTTCTTACACTTCTGTATCCTGTGTTGTGCAGTGAATTTAAATGAGAGAGTGAATGATTATTACATGGCCAAGCAGAACCAACACTGTATAATCAGTATGCATTCTCACAGTTTCTGTCACCCCCTTTCTATATATATATATATATATATATATATATATATATATATATATATATATATATATATATATATATATATATATATATATATATATATATATATATATATATATATATATATATATATATATATATATATATACAGAATGTACAGATATTATATTCATGTGTAATATGTTTAGTAGTATGTTGATGCCACGGGGTACATTATTTCATAAAGATTTTTTTTATAAATGAAAGGGTGACTAAAATGCCTTAGGATTCATTCAATGACTTATCTTTCTGTGGAAATCATCTTGATGAACTGCAATCCCTAAATCAAAGCTGTAAATTAACCAGGTTAGTTACATTGTTTAAGGAGCCCTATTTACTTCCTTCACTCACTCAGAAAAATGGGCACAACATAAATACAGTGGGAACTAGTTAATTTACTTAGTTTGATGTTAATATTTTTTAGTAACGGCATACATTTTTTTTTTTTTTTAAATCGCAACATGAATGTTCTTTTTGGCCTTGCAAACTTTGTAGTTTTTTACACATGATGTTGCAACAACTAGTAATGTTAGAAAAACTACAACACCACACCGGATCTAGCTAGACCAGAAACAAAACAGGCACGCCACACACACTTGTTTGGGCTTGCGAGCCGGCCAAAGACTAGTGACTTTACGTTTTGAGTGGATGGCGAGCGCGAGACGTCGAAATGGATGCCAATAAGATTCTGAATGGAAAGTTTACTTTTTAAAAGTCAGCAAATGGTTCCACTGACAAGACTAAAGTGATCTTGTGCGTTTTGTCGTTGTGAACTGAGCCATCATCGCAGCACGTCCAGTCTGAAATACCACTTGATGGCCAAGCACACAGCTGATGCCAATTCTCCCCCGCCTGTCAAAGTATTTTTTTCACCGTTTTATTGATGGACAGTGTTACATTGTGTGAGACATTTGCTCCAAGTGAGAATGTTACTTGCGAAATTAAACACTACAGTAGGCTATTGCCAATATTGTTTGCACAAAACATTTGCACAAAGCGAGCAGATCCACTTTTCCATGTTAAGATTTTTTTTTAGTAAACTATGACATTAATGCGATTAATCGCAATATTTTAATCGTTTGACAGCACTAATATTTTTCTGACCTCTGTTGTGTCACAGTGCCAAACTGTAGTAAACAGCAACACCTTTGGCATTGTTTCACTACTGTATACTGTGTATAGTATTTAGGCCTTTTTACTGTCAAAAGGCCCACAGCCTGCAGGGTTTCCTTTTCCTGGCTTATATGGTCAGAAACAGGGGACCCCACTGGCTGGCAGCATACCCCCCAGTAGATGTCACAACAATCATGAGGACAAGACTTGATCAGTAAAGGGCACAGAGCAGTGGTGCATATTCAGTTTATATGGATATGATGGCAGGATTGTGTGAAATTGTTTGTTTTTCTGATGCCTGGTGGGTTTTAATTTGAAAAAAATTTACTGTAAAATGAAATGTCCATGATATTCACTTTTTTCTGTTTTGTTTTTGCGATGCAGAGACAAGGATCTGGAGCAGCTGCTGGCAACAAGACATCTGGAGCAGAAGGTACAAAATCGTATAATACTAGGGCTTTCTTATTTATTTGTAAAGCGATGAATGAAGCATTATAAAATAATCAAAAACTCAAAACTCAACTCAAAATAAAACTATTTGACAACTTGCAGTATATTAGGGGAGACGGAAAGAGAGACAGAATGATTGAAGCAAAGACAGGTTGAGAGGGTTAGTAGGCCAGTTTACAGTACATGTGGGCCCATGTACGAAAGATTAGCTATAAAAAGGGCATGATTTACAGTAACAGGGTTAGAAGGACAGCTACCAGCAGAGTACACCCCCCAGGGCTTTCCGTCAGATCTCATTATGCTCAAATGGCATCATTTACATGACATGGAGAACATTTCATAAGAAGCATTTGAATTAGTTAATTTGTTATTTTTTCTCAGTTGACTTCATTAATGTCATACATAATGACCTCAACTCTAAAACTGTGCCATTCATTCTGAGCTTGTACATGATTCTTCATCAGTAATGACTAATCACTGTTCAAAACAAAAATGTAGAACAATGCAATTTAGGATTTTAGCATGCTTCATGCCTTATAGCAAATCAACTTTGCTAATAGTTTAGTGTTTCACAGGGGGTTATATATTGTACCACTTTACATTTTTCTTATAAGTCTCTTGACAATCTCTTGAGGATCACGGTTAGCTGTAACGTCCGGCTGGGTAAAATTATATGGACCCCAGGAGCCAAAACTGAGATGTCCATAATCTCCTGTAAATCCAACCTGACCTACCTGAGCAGAGATAGACTGCCTGTATCAGTTCTGTCCTGGGGGAAATAAAGATCAGCTCCACGCACCAAGTGCCTTACAAATCATGTTTATTGTTGAGGTTTCTGTCATTAAAACTATCATAGCGAAGCAAATAGACTTCAAACGATGAAACTAATATCTTCCCTGCCTTCACCTCCTCTAAATCATGGCAGTGATTTGGTGTGTTCCCTGACTCAGCACCACCTCACAGTTAGAAATGAAAGTAAGGAGAATGAGCTATTTCGATTTCATAAAATAGTGTGTTCTGTGCTTTATTCAATACATATATACATAATTTATTAATGGAAAGAGGAAACCTAGTCAGTGTTGTAGGGCCAGCATTAAATTGGTCTTCCACAAAATTCACAGAATTTTACATAAAGGTCTTGATTGTCTAAATATCTGTTCTTATCCAACATAAAAATATGGATGTAATGATTAATGCAATGAATGGAACTGTACAAACTGCATAACTTCCGAACTTATTGTATTTGCCCTTTAGCCTATAGCTCCTCAGGGACCAGTGTTAGCAATGCAGCTTTAGAAACTTTAACTTTTTATTTTTAAAACAGTTAATCTAAAACAGTAACAATCCTGTTTATGCAGCCAGTAAAAAAATGCCACATTATTCGGGATTGAAGGAATTTGGAAAGCAGGTTCACACAATCACTAACCCTGTCTGAAAAATAAACAAATCTCCCTATTAAAAAAATCGTACAGCAACATTATTCACCGACACCAATTTACCTCAAGCAGTTGGCTCAGTTGAAACACCATGTTGCAGGTGACTTATTCTTCACTGCCTGTAGGATTTAGGTACACCTTTTTATTCACTTAATAAAAAGACACACACACAAACACACACAAACACACACACACACACACTTTGTTGTCTGACCTTGACAATTAATTTGATGCCTGGAAGAACTGCTTTACCAGCGCGTCTGATGCGTGCCTGCTCTCAGTGTAGAGAGAGATTGGAAGGAAGCAGTCTAATGCTATTGACTCTTGCACACTCTGCATACCACCAGCTCAGTCTGTAGAGACAACCTCTCACAGGCTCAAGGACAGACACACAGAGATGTATTCATATTCACTGGAATGCATTGAGCACAGGGTATAAGTACATGCAACTGTAATGCACCTCAGATATGCAGCAGCGTCTGTTTACCTGATAACAGCACTAACAGGGAAGCTGGAGGATGGAAGTGTTTATTGTAAAGATAACAGTTCATGATTAAATGTTTCATCAAGTGGATACAATTGAATCAAACTTGTTTGTGCTGCATCGCGCGGTTTACTTCCAGACACAAAATACAAACCGTACTGGATACATTCAGAGTCAGAGGACATTTAGTGTTGTTGATGAGGTATATTCTTTATTTTAAAAAGTTGGCGTAATTACTGATGTGGTCATTTTTGCCATTTTTCTAGCACTGTTAAGCTACAGTCAATGAAACTCAATGCAGGAATATAATCTTTCACATTAAATGTTTTCCAGCAACTCAAATGGTATATAATCCTTTGAAAAATCTGAAGAAAGTGTCAATTTTATTGATACCAATTTAAAACATCTCAAATGAGTAGAGTCAAACCAACTGCGAATGTTGATGAAATGAACAGAGTGACGAATGAATGAAACCCCCATTTGCATTAAAAACTCATAGCAGCAGATTGGCGAGTTTTGAATGAATTTGTTGTGTTAATGGACAAAGTGCTGTAAAAATGTACATTAGGCTACGTTAAAGCTATCAAAGCGCAGGTAATTTCATCTTTCTTGAACGTTTTCCCCCTGACCTTAGTGATATGACATTTTTATTTTTTAGGTTATTTGAGACCAAAATAAAAATACTAACAAATGCACACTGCACTTAATGTACGTGAGTTTGTGTACTTTGTTATTTTCCACCACCTCCTTTCAAACACAGACTCATGTTCTTTACCACTAAAAAGTCATCTTCTGTGACATTGGTTGGAGTCCAGAGCTGTATGTGCGTTTGGGACATATGCTCCATTTGTTCACTGACCTTATGAGACCAAGCACAACACAGACTGTCCCTGTCAGTGCAACAGCTGGGGACGCATGGGCTTACTAAAGCTTAACATCATACTCTACAAACTAGCACTCGTAATCCTCATCTGCTTGCACACAGATGAAAAGTTCTCCATTTCTTTATGTACATATTATGCTTGCAGAGTATTGTTAAAGAACAATGTGGAAACTGCAATGCCAACAGCACCACCACCCCCCCAGTTCAAACAGGCACAGGCGTAATTTCAAATTAGCTCACCTTAGAGATCAAAGTCATCCTTTTATAATTAGCTTGCAACAAGCTCTCAAAAGTGAAGATGACCCATTTTCTACACACTTTTTAATTAGCTTTACTGTACTCAATTAAATCCATGATGAATTTGTCTTATTCTGTCAGATTTTGTTAGTACATGCACACCGTTTCAGAAGCCTTCAATGCTAGAAAGAGCTGGAACCACACATTTCCTCTGGATGTCTTTTGTACATCCCACGTTTCTTTCCAAATGTGTGACCACATCCAAGTACACACAGATGCTTCCTCGCCAAAGCAAAAGAAAAGTTGACACATGGTGAAAAACCGAGCACACAGCAGCAATTAATACATAACCAGCCCACAATGTATGTGTATTGATTGCTTTGGTCTCTTTTGGGGCCCCTCTGGTGTTTCAAAGCCTGAGGGGTCACTGATATTTGCCTTTCCAACGACACACACACACACACACACACACACACACACACACACACACACACACACACACAAATTACCGTGTAGCCCTGTGACTTTGCACCCTTTTCTCCAAGCCCTCTCCTATTTTGTTACGTCTCTGTACAGTACTGATGGTGAACACAATTGGTAACAATAAGTTTGTCCTCCATTTCCGATTCTCTTTATCTCTACCGGTGGAACTTAGCGTTGCCCAGTTGTTAATAACAGTTGTTATTGGTAAAGAAGTTGAAGAATGGATAGGGAGTGTAGCCAGACTAAACTGCAGCGCTGATACAGCTTGTAAAACTAGGTCTGGCAATGCGAGACTAGGACAATCTCAATGCCGTATAACGCGCATTTTTTGCTCGAGTTGAAACATTTCAACGCGGACACATCTTCACATTAACTTTGTATGTAATTGCGCCGCACAAAAAGATGGCTTTGCTTTAATTTAAACACATCTTATGAGAAACACAGCAAATGTGCAGCAAGGGACATTTTAGTGACAAATATACAAACATCACTGCAGTATCTTAAAGCGTAACTCTCGCCAAAATGCAACCTAGGGTCTTTTTGTGAATGTACCCAAACTTTCGTTTAAAACGCCTAATTAGGATGGAATTACCACTTTTAATATTTACCGTATTCTTGTTTTCAGTCAAATGGGAGAGCTAGGGGCACTACTATGATAGATCAAAGTCATTATTTTTAAAACACTAAGACACAACAAGAGACTTTGCTCAAAGTATCACCAGAGGCTCTACACATTAAGGCAAGCATTGAGAATAGTGTTTGTGTACACAGAGTTTACAAAAAAAGATTTAACAATTCACTCTAGCTGTTGGTTTTTACGTAGTTGCTCAAAACCTTAGTAAAACTGTGTACACAAACAATGTTCTCATTGTGTTCATGTTTAGAGCCCATGGTGATACTTTAAGCAAAGGTTCATGTTGTCGAGCCTTCTTACGGTTTTAAAAATAGCAATTCTAATGCGATCAAAGTAGTGACCCTAGCACTCCCATTGACTGAAAAACAATAAACTGGTAAATCTTAGAAGTTGCGCTTCTGTCCTAATTATGCTTTTAAACAAAAGTTTGACTCAGGTACATTCACAAAAAGACCCTAGGTTGCATTCTGGCAAGAGTTACGCTTTAAGCCTAAACAGATGTCCACATACTGTTTAGAACACTTTAATACAGAGCCTCAGTTTCCTTTCCGCAATCTGTCTCTCTTGTCTCAAGGTCTAAAAGTCCTTCTTTAATGCCTCTCGTCCTCCGCTTCCACAAATCCCTCTCATGGCTCAACTGGTTTTAAGCAGTGAAATCAATAAGACGTCCCAGCGTTCACTGGTCTTCAGAGCAGCTTTAAAAATATATTTTGAAACACAGCCAACCAAGGATAGCCTTATGCAACATGCAGGAAAGTCATGTCTGAAAAAAGTAAACCCATTTAGCCCCAACCCTAGAAGCATGTAGGCTTCTTTCTGAGCAGATGCCATACACCAACACCATAAATTAATACATTTTACTTCCTCGCTGAAAAACACAGTCAAGATGATCCAGACTGCCACTCTGACAGCAAATATAAAACTCCTATTAGGGGAAGACAGGGACACTGAAACTGCTGCCAGAGGAAATAGGTTTGTAATCCATGCTGTATGTGTGTGTGTGTGTGTGTGTGTGTGTGGAGGAAGAGAGAAATCCTTGAACTGAAGAGAATGATCCATCATTGTCACATTCAGCCACCGCCTGCCGTCTTGTAAAAACTGATAAAGATCTGCCCTCAGGACTCAAAGCCTTTTGGGTAGATAATGACATGGTTTTTTTAGATGAATAATTTCACTGAAATATTTAACTGGACTTGATTAGGTTTTGTGGTTGCAAAACATGTACAGCACATACCTGACTGAAAACTAAATTAAATTTGCAGACAATTGTACTGATACACAACATAGAAGAAATGCTGCTTTGAAGTGATCCCTCTTAAAAGGATGGATGCAAAAGTATTTTTCATTGATTTGTGCTTGCATTTTAGAAATCAAAAGTTACTACATGCTTCATTGTCAGATTGAAAGAAGAAATTCCATCAAACTGAAGAATACTTCAAATAAGCCATGTAGAGTTGTAAAAAAGAGACACTTTTGTTGTAGTGCTGTTAAAACTTAGTTTTTCCCTCCAGACACGCACATGAGACACAGTAGCGTCAGGCAGGGCGCTGATGTGGCCCTTCCATTAGCTGATGGCCATTCATGTTTCATGATCACTGGCTCCTTCACAACTGTGTGGTGACCATATAACATTTCTGAACATTACTCTGCTGACGCAGCTCCCTCCACCACCCTAAACTCCTCCCTATATTCTGCATTTCTTTATTGTTGATTTAACTAAGATTTAATGTTCATTTGCTTTTGTTGCGGTACTTGTCTTCCCAGCACACTCCTTGTTGATGCTTGGATTCTTTGAGACCTCCTTTAAAGAGCAGAGCTTTTGCTGACGAATCTAGAGTCTGGGATCCATCTGGGATATTATCAAACCAAACTAGTTTGAACGATGTGTTGTTTGACCATGTCAGAAGTAAAACTATTTCAGACGCTGCTTTGACAACCTTACAAGCACTCTGGTAGAAATATACTGACCTCATTACTGTATCACTATCTGCTATAAATTGTCAGAAATGTCTCAACTTCTTTCATTACTTTCTTGAGCTGCACGTTATCTGTAGTCAAAACAATCTTCCTTCCAGCACTTGAAGACAGCACCGGATCACATCCTGTGTACGTGCCTTCACTCTCCACGCAGACAAAAAACAAAAAAATCTTAAAAGATTATGAGCATGTCTGGTGTTGACATGGCGGAGGGTACAGCTCAATAGCTAATGCTGCTGGGAAAAAGCAGCAGGCATTAGAGCATTGGAAAATTCAACATCAATTAATGCAGGATTCAAAGCTCGTCTTGACACAGCAGTTAGTATTTCCACCTTGAACAGCAAGAGAGAGGTACTCAAGCTCGGTCTCAAGGGAACCCAAGGATTAGCTGCAGTCAATACATGAGTCTTTGTCTCTCTCTCTCTCTCTCATCCTTTGCAGGAGCATTGCAAGGCAAATAAATGGAAGAGCCCCCATGCTGAGCTTTGCAGAAAAACATTGAGAGGAAAATAAAAAAGGTTAAAACAGATGTGATCCAAGTAGCTCTTGGCCACTTTCATTATTTTAAAGTAGCCCTTAGATGAAGAAAGGTTGAAGACACCCTGCATCAGAGCTAACAAACCATGTTCAATCGATTCCTTACACTTTCCTCACGTTTTTGGTTTGGTACAGGCATCCTGTGGAGACACCCTCCAACGTCTTTATTTAGTATCACTCTTACTAGAGCCAAATGTACCCCACTTCAGCATTTGGACAAATCCAAAAGATCCACAGGCCTGCCGTGCCTTGTTATGGTTGCCAAGTGTCTCAGCCCACACACTTAATTTCCTTTTCTTTACAGATGCTTCCAAGACGGACGTCCCAGAAGACTTTGACATTGACATGGAAAACCCAGAGACCGAGAAGGCGGCTGTCGCCATCCAGTCCCAGTTCAGGAAGTTCCAGAAGAAGAAGCGTGTTGAGAAGTCCTAGTGAGCACCATGTTGCTCTGCCACTGTGTGTAGAGACGGCAGGTGGAAGCGACGGCACAGTGACGATGGTGTGACATTTGCATGTAAACAAATTCATACCTGTTGGAACTCCAGGGGTTGTGATGGGGTTGGGGGGGGAGAGAATGCAATAGCCTGTTTATCATATGACATGTTTGTGATTTCTTAATTATTATAATTACTATAACTTATCATTTGACTGTTGTATCAATAAATTAGTAACCGAAAGAGTTAAAAAGAAAATCTGGTTTCTGTCCTGTTCCATGTATGATGAAGTCTAGCTGGTGTTTGTGTTAGAAATGTTTTTGTACTTATCCCAGCCTCAATAGTTATACCTGCAACGTCGCTTTCTGTACTGCTAAGGACTACGTTTCCCAAAAAACACTTATACACTTTGTATATGTGTGATTTAGATGGAGCAAAAGCTAATGTTAGAGTGAAGGTCTTAGGAAACTTAGCCTAGAGCTTTCCATCCTGAACAGAACATTTCACCCTGAGGCATTTTTCTTACCCGCATGGTACTATCAAGGTGTGTATCAGTGTACATTGAATAAATAAAGATTATGTGTGGAACATGTGTACAGTCTATGTAAATACCCAAATTTGGCACATTAATACCCAAATTTGACACACACCTCGAGCTACATATCAAAAGTGGCTGCTATAGTTTGTCTAATATATTGCATTAATACACACTCTGCATGGATAGCAGTCACACACACACACACACACACACACACACACACACACACACACACACACACACACACACACACACACACACACACACACACACACACACACACACACACACACACACACACACACACACACACACACACACACACACACACACACACACACACACACACACACACACACACACACACACAATGAGATGACAAACAAGAAATACAAACATCTTCAGAATGAGCTCAGCTGAATCTATTCCCTTATCAGCTTGATGACCTGACAATGATGTCGTCCAATCGGCACAACCCTACCCTGGACCCCCCAATACAGTACAACCGCACATTTTTTGATTGGCCTTTTATTGTGACCATCTCAAGGCACACCTGTGCAGTAATCATGCTGTCTAATCAGCATCTTGATATGCCAAGGAGAAATGCTCACTAACATAGATTTAGACAGACTTGTGAACAACATTTGAGAGAAATAGGCCTTTTGTGTACATAGAAAAAGTAAAATTAAAAAATTAAAAAAAAGGTCTCAACAACTATTGGGTAGATTGCAATTAAATTTTGTACAGACAATCATGGTCCCCAGGATAAATCTGTCTGACCATGGTGATTCCCTGACTTTTTATGTACTGCAGCATTACCAGCAGATCCAAATTGATAAACATCTAAATATTGTAAAGACATTCATGAACCCCAGACGATGAATCATAATTATATTGGTGATGTATGTACAGTATGTATGTATCCTTTCCTGTTGCGCCTCCATGAGGTTTACATTAGTGATTTTGAGTGAAATGCCTTGACAGCTTTGGGATGGATTACCATGAAATTTGGTTCAATCATTTTTGCCACAGGGGAATTGAAATAACTTATCTCAACCCTTAACTTTTCTTAGTAGTACCATCATCAGAATTTAAATTAGTACGATACATCGGTGTTTCTTGTCTTGTTTCCACATCAGCAGGATGAACACACACTATTAAATCTTATTTATTTTGTGATGGATACCAAGGTTTTTAATAATGCCCCATCCCCCAAAGAAATGTATAAAAAGGGGCATTCATTTACATTACAAGTTTAACTGTTTTTTTAGATCATTCTTTTGGGCTTTTCCGACTGTATTTGGCAGGGCAGCTAGGTGAGAAAAGGGGAGAAAGAGAGTGAAGACATGCAGGAAATCGTCACAGGTTGGACACCCAAAGATTTTTTTTTGCTCAAGCTTTTTTGTGCTCACATGCTCTGCCACCATTATGGCTAGCGCATGACCTCAACGTCATCGTTCTCACCTGTTCACTGATTGGACTGGTAAAGATTTGACCAAGAAGAATATACAGCAAACCCAGAAATAGTTCTGAAGGAAAATGAAAATTGAGCCGAAGTACGTAGGAGGACGGAGCCAAGCTAGACCTTTGCACTCCAGGGAATTAATCCTCACAGCAGAGCAGCATTGTAAGCCTGGGAGGATTAAACTGCCATGCCAAGTTTACCTATTTCCTCGATATGCAGATGGTTGATCTATTATATTTTGTATATAGGTTACATTTCAATGAAACAAATGTGATGCTTATGTGGGATTTCCCTGCTAATAAAGCAATACAAAGCAGGTTTTGTGCCATTGTCTTGGTCCCTAAAAAGCAAAAACAAAGTGACCTTTATATTTGCAGTGAAGGTCTTTATGTCATGGAAATTAAGAGTCACTGCTGTTGCCCAGATGACTACTGAAATCCTGCCAAGTCATCCAAAGGCCCACAGAGAATATGTCCTCTCAAGGCTCTGCTAGTCTCATCCTTGTGTTTTGTGGGAGTGTGTGGAAGAATAACAGAATTTAAATCAATATTAACATATGGAGATTTTCTTCTGATCTTGCATAACGACACGCCTCTCTCCTCCATTCTTCTCTGTGCTCCTCCTACCTGTGTGGAGAGGCAGACTGTGTCATCACCACTGGGTGCTCACTTCATTGCTAGAGATTACTAGAATATGTACTTATCTGTAGGGCTGTCCTCGACAAAAGAAATTCTTAGCTGACTAAAGCATGATTTTGTCAACTATTCGATTGGTTGATTTAATCAACAGAGATGTGCGCTTTGAGAGGTGGATAAGACTAGAAAAGCACAATATAAATGTAGTTAATTAACCATCTGTAAAACTCAGTTTCTACACAATTAATCCTGCAAAAGCACCACTTTAAATATTGTATTCACCAGAAATATGCTCATAAAGTTTCTTGGAAATGAGTAATTAAGCATGAATAAGCAAGAAATCTTAGTAGACTAACACCAAAACCACAGATTAGTTGACTAATCGACTAAGAGGGGACAGCCCTACTAATCTCACCTAAAAATTGGAGATAGATTACAGAACCACAGTCTCTAGACAAACAACTATTTTGAAGTCAATGTTTGGAGCACAGTTTTGAAGTCAAGGCACCTTACCGTGTGCGTTTTAATACGTTTTGAGTAAATACAGCATGGCTATACAGTAGACCATTTTTGAAACAGAGATCATCAACCATTCTGGGGATAATATGTTACTATGCACTGAAACTGTATTATGGAGAAAGTGTCCATATGCACTGAGAATGAGATTGTAAAATTCATCGCATGCCATCTGTTCCGTACATTGACATTTTCATGACACACACACACACACACACACACACACACACACACACACACACACACACACACACACACACACACACACACACACACACACACACACACACACACACACACACACACACACACACACACACACACACACACACACACACACACACACACACACACACACACACACACACACACACACACACACACACACACACACACACACTCCAAAAAAATAAAATAAACACAGCTGTGCCTTGTCAAGGTTAATTAGTGGAATTTCTTGCCTTATTAATGGGGTTGGGACCATCAGTGTGTTGTGCAGAAGTCAGGGTGATACACAGCTGACAGCCCTATTGGACAACTGTTAGAATTCATATTATGGCAAGAACCAATCAGCTAAGTAAAGAGAAACGAGTGGCCACCATTACTTTAAGAAATTACGTCAATCAGTCCAGAAAATTGCAAAAACTTTGCATATGTCCTCAAATGCAGTCACAAAAACCATCAAGCGCTATAACGAAACTGGCTCACATGAGGACCACCCCAGGAAGAGAGTCACCTCTGTTGTTGAAGATAAGTTCATCCGAGTCACCAGCCTCAAAAATTGCAAGTTAAAAGCAGCTCAGATTAGAGACCAGATGAATACCACACAGAGTTCTAGCAGCAGACACATCTCTAGAACAACTGTTAAGGAGACTGCGCGAATCAGGCTTTCATGGTCAAATAGCAGCTAGAAAACCACTGCTAAGGAGAGGCAACAAGTAGAAGAGATTTGTTTGGGACAAGAAACACAAAGAATGGACCTTAGACCAGTGGAAATCTGTGATTTGGTCTGATGAGTCCAAATTTGAGATCTTTGGTTCCAACCGCCGTGTCTTTGTGCGACAGAGAAAAGGTGACCAGATGGATTCTACATGCCTGGTTCCCACCATGAAGCATGGAGGAGGAGGTGTGATGGTATTTTGTGGGTGACAATGTTGGGGATGTATTCCAAATTGAAGGCATACTGAACCTGCATGGCTACCACAGCATCCTGCAGCGACATAAAATGCCATCCCATCAGGTTTGCGTTTAGTTAGACCATCATTTATTTTTGAACAGGACAATGACTCCAAACACACCTCCAGGCTGTGTAAGGGGTTATTTGACCAAGAAGGAGAGTGATGGAGTGCTGCGCCTCCACAGTCACTGGACCTGAACCCAATCAAAATGGTTTGGGGATAGCTGGACTGCAGAGTGAAGGCAAAAGGGCCAACAAGTGCTAAGCATCTCTGGGAACTCCTTCAAGACTGTTGGGAAACCATTTCAGGTGACTAGCTCTTGAAGCTCATCAAGAGAATGCCAAGAGTGTGCAAAGCAGTAATCACAGTAAAGGGTGGCTACTTTGAAGAACTAGAATATAAGACTTGTTTACAGTTATTTCACAGTTTTTTGTTAAGTACATAATTCCATATGTGTTCATTCATAGTTTTGATGCCTTCAGTGATAATCTACAATGTAAATAGCCATGAAAATAAAGAAAACGCATGGAATGAGAAGGTGTGTCCAAACTTTTGTACGTGTGTCTATGGAAACCTAGCATCACATGCATTCTTCTTGCCTTATTTGATTTGTTTGACATTGTAGACTCACGGTCACGGCAGATAGGAAAATTACATTAGCCATTGGTGGCCTGTCACACTAACAATAACATCAATTTGATCAAACCAATGTGTGTGTGTGTGTGTGTGTGTGTGTGTCTCTGCGAGTCTAGTATGAGGAATTTCACTTTCAATAATGATAAAAAAACAGTAACAGCCAATATGCCTACAAACCAGAGATGCTTCCATTACTTATATTATACACTTAGTGTAAAGGTTTTCTCAAAAAAGTTTGAGTTCACCTCCAATCAGCAAATATGTCCCACACAATGAAGTTTTTCCACCGTTAAATTTCCTGCAGTGAGGAAAGAGGAAATTGAGTGTTGACGGATTATATCAAAACGTACTTGTCTCACAGTGCAGAAGCAAGCAAAACAAAAATCCTGCCGTCACCCTAGAAGAGGATTAAAACTTCATATTTCCATCCTTGTTGTCACAAACAGACAGGCGCCTGAGGAGTTGGTTTAAATGTTTTCACATGAAGCACACCTTTGTGTTGTTCTTCTTCACATCAGTCTCCAATAATAACTATTTAGAGTTTACAAAGCTAAAGTAATTTATTAAAAAAGGCACAGAAACTATATATAATTTCTGTCACTTTTTAATTAGGTTTTTAACCTAATTTTTAATTCAAATGTATTTTCAAAATATACTATTTCCAGGACACAAAGTTCTAGTTTATCTTGAGCGTAGAGTATGCTGTAAATAGTTGGGCTGGGTATTGGTCAAAAATGTTGGATAGCAGTACCAATGCCAATGCCGTGACTTCAGTACAGGTTCCTAAACTATACCAATTTTATAAAACTAAAAGAAATAACATTACACATTTCAGCACAAATAATTTTATTTATTTTTCAGTTCCTATTACGTGAGCCCTGTCTCTGTGCATAACACAGTTTTTCCTGCATGTCACTACAACTTGTAAAGTTAAAAAGCCAATAACCCTCATTATTAGATCGTGGTAGCATGCTGCATGCTTATTGGCTAAGTGACGCTGATGAGCTTTACTCCTAGGTTTTTAAATTGGGTATTGAATGACAAGCGATTTTTCGATTCTCTATATTTTAGAAGCAATTAGGTCGGTGCCTAAAAAGTATTGGGTCTTTAATAACTATCGTTTGACATTTTTCAAATATTTTAATAAACAAGTTCATGTTTCAAGTACATGGAATCTGAGAAAATCATTTTTTTCACCGTGGTAACAGAATTGGCATCGAGAATATTGTTATTAACTGTGACTCTATTTATGGTAAAACAAAGCCGTTAAGTTTTTTTTTCCTGTGCGTAAAACATTGTTTTTCAGCTCCAGTTCAATTAGTAGCACACATACAGTTACATTATAGAGCTACGGCTCATGGCATTTTCATCAGTAAGGATATTTTGAGCTTTAGGGCAAAGCTAACGTTCCGAAGCAGCTGATGACCATTGACCCACAGCTTTAAGCGTAGATACAGGAGTGACAGTTGCTGCAGCTGTAGCCGCTCCAGTACATAATGAGTGAGTAGTACAAAGTCTCTGAGCCTGCAGGGCAGGCAGATTATGATGATAAGTCACTGGCTTCTACTCCTTTGTGGCTCAGGCTGGCACGACGATGCATTTTTAGAGAACACCCAATGTGAACCAGTGTCTGAACAAGTGAAAGATTAATTCTGCCCAAAATAACCCTCTTTTGGCCTCTCCTTCCATTTGCCATCTCACTCTGTTTGAGATGATGGATTGTATTTTTCATTTTGTCTTCAGATTTGAACAATGTCCTAGAAACCTTACAGCCTGGATGCAAAACTGGGTCCTGAAGACACTCCTATAACTTGTTGCAAATCTCCAAGGTCAATTCATACTTTTGTGAAGAAATTATGATGCCACAACATATAAACATAATATTTGAAGGAGGACAGCATTTTGAGGACATTTGTTAGACACCTTGGATTAACCTTAAGGTCAAGAAAGGTATATGGTATAGAATATGATCTCCAAATATTGTCCCATTTTTACTCCATTATTGGTCAGAAAATTATATACACAGTCACAGTGGGACTTAAAAGGTTAGAACAATTATGTCTGTCTAGATAAATAGCTGGAAATGCTGTTGTTTTTATGGAAATAAATAATCTTCCTTTATTGAAATCAGGAAATCAGTTGAGAGATTAGAATAACAGTTGCAGATGGGATTTAACAGTTATAGGCAGCTGTGGCTCAGTGGTAGAGCGGTCGCCTGGTAGTTCAATCCCTGGCCCAGTAGTCCCATGTCTAAGTGTCCTTGGGCAAGACACCGAACCCATTATGACATTTTGTGCTTGTAGGTCTTTAGTTTATCTTTGCTGGTTGCCATTTCTGGGAGGGTTATGTTTAATATATACAGTACCAGTCAAATTTTTGGACACGTTTTCTTCTTCACTTGAAGGGAAAAGCATTTCCAAACCTTTGACTGGTACTGTATATTTTATATAAGTAATAAGTTTAATTTTATGTAATAAGGGATAGTACAGTGAAGTAACGCTGTGTTATCTTACTTAAGACACTGACTTAAGCCAAAGAGGAGACGCGCCAGACAAGTAGTGAGTGAGATCACTGAGCTGACAACCCGCCCTCTTGCAATCCATCATGTAATACTCTGAAAGATTTACTCTTATTTAATTTGCCAGTAATACAGTCCTACTGAAAAGTCCCCTTTGAGATGCCAGCAACATAGGTCCATCTAAGTCCCTCGGTTGACAGTTTGAGCTCAAATCAGATCAGTTATTTGAGCAGTTGGTGGAAGCTTATCTAAAGCACATTACAATACCAGGAGTCAATCCAGCAGCTATAGTGAGATTCAAACCCCCGGACGCTGGTTGTATTACTGCCCTGCTCCACACACAGCTTTATTAAAAATCAAAAGCTAACTCCTTTTTATGTAGCATGCTACAATAGCTTATCTTTTTGTGATACAATGCATTAAACAGACCCCCAATTATCTATGACCAATTAAGTAGGATTAATAGCCCCTTTAGACATCGACCTCTCTCAATAAGACTCTCCATCATCTATTGTAGTCATTACATGGGACACTTTAAGACCATGTCTGTCCATGGACATTGTATTGCAATTACTTTAGTCCTATCATGAAAAGTTACCTTTGGATTACTATATTTTTGTAGTATGTATTTTAATCCACAGGATGTAATTTAAACATCCATGGGTTGACTAAATTAATCTTTAAATAATTTAAATAATCAAGTTATGCATATTTTTAAATAGCTCAAAAGATTATCACTTATTTTGCTGTTTATTATCTGTGTTTGCTTGTTAGTAAAGATGCCTGCAGGTTTAAGAAATGCAATAGACAGCAAAGAGCTCAGAGAAGGGTAGACTTGTGTCTTTACCTTAACTGAAGTTCTAATGAAAATAGACATGTTTAAAAAAACTGTAGCTATCATACCACATGTAAGCTGTCCTTGTTGATTGCTTTCTTTTCTTGCCCATCAATCTCAAATTAAAGTTCTGCAATGTGAATGTCAAATACGACAGGATACGCATTTTCCTTAAGTTTACAGACTTTCTATAGGAAAATCAGATGTGGTGGCAACCAGTTAGCTGCTGTTTTCCCTATCTGAGAAAATAGCCTCATGGGAAATAGTTTTCTTGTGCTCCTCAAATCCTTCACTTTAGAACAGACAGGCTATGTTGGATGAATAAAGTAATATGAGACAGAAGGAATGGAGATGGGAGGTCAAAACAGAGTAGAAAAGAAAAATATTGATTAAGTGAGTATTGGGTGGGGAAAATCTTTCCGTTTCATGCTCTCTAAATTACCCCCCTGTCTCCTGCCAACTCTTTAGGCACCTCATTATGAAACCCAGTTGGGAGTATGCCAGTCTATTCCTAACCTGCTTCTGCACACTGACACTGCACGTCACGCCATGGTCTCCTTGGTGGACTCCTGCGATTCCCGGGGCTCCTAAATTGACAGAGTATGTGGAAATATTATAGCTCAACTAATTTGAAAAAGGGAAATTACAATTTGGTTTTAGAAATGCTGTATATCCACATATTGAATCAGGTGTAGCCCGAACACAAGAACGAGTGCATAAAAACTTAATGACAACAAGTTATCCTTGTGTGACATAAATTATCTATTAACCCTGCGGAAAAAAGAAAGCTGCAGATTATAAATATGTACACAAAGTTACGCATACTAGACAATGAGATGGCTACATAGGCCTGTCACAATAACATTTTTGTCCCAGAAATTATTGCAATAAACGATAATATTGTCGTGGACTCTCAAGCTCTGTTAACAAAAAAAAAAGTAATATAAATAAAATGGATGTAAACAAAGACAGTTGATAGCAGCACATAGACAGTTAAAGAAGCTCAGCATGTTTATTTCCTGGTTAGTTGACATTGGGTCCTGAAAGGCCACGTCTACACCACATCTGCCTCTATCAACAGTTCACTCAAAAACAGTTAAACCGAAACATGGCCCGCGACGAGCATCAAAGTAGCGTTTTACCTTACCGTGGTGACTGCAGACTGCCAGTTCACATCAAGGTGTAGGCAGTGTAGCTTGTTGTTGAATATGGAGATGATTTCTTCAGTAATCCCATTAACCTGCCAGCTCATGTTCCAGTGGCAGTAAAGTTAAGTTGTTCATTGATGACCGAAGACGTGTCTTAATCCTATTTGTTATAGAAAACAGTCTCTCCGCACCGCAAGATGTCACTGGAAGTTTGGCAAGGACACCATGAAGAATGGAGGTGGCATGTTGTGCTATCAGCTAACGTTAACACACAAATATGCTAGGGCTGTTTTAGCTTCATTTGAAACAAATCCTCAATTGTTTCGTTTACTTCTTCCTCCTACCGTTTCGCTTTGATTGTGTTATGTCTATGTTAATTATATAATTCAGTAGCTTTTAACTCACCGCAAATTCGGACCATTAATGCGACCGTATAGCGCACGTACACTTTATCACACGCAACAGGTCAAAGGTTAACTCCGCCCACACTGATATTCCGGACCTTTAATTGGCCGATATATTGGCGACCTCTCCCGAAAACAAATCATTAAAAGATTGTTGTTGCATTAAAACCCAACAACAATCCCTTATATGATTGGGTAGGCAAATGCTCATTCTGGCTAGGCCTAAATAGCTAAAAGTAAAACGGTTGCAATCTTGAAATAGTTAACTAGCCAGTGTTGAATTATAAAAAGTTAAAAACAATGTTTTGAAAACAATGTATTTCTGTTTATGTATGATGCAGCCAGGTTAGGAAAATATGCATTGCCTCTGTGAAGAGGTCAAGACCGGCCCTATTTTCTCTCACCTTCCCCTCTCTAGAATTGATCAGGTCAAGTCTGGCATTTAACATATAGAAAGAAGCCTTTTGCTTCACACCAGGAAGTAACCTTCTGTCTCTTAAGTCTGAAGTCTTAGACTAAGCTAAGACAATGCAATGTTGATTAACTGTATTTTTGTTAGAATTTGTCATTTACATGATAGAACCTTTTGATCTGTGACCGAAAACGGCCCCAAAGGGGCAGAGTTTAGACCCATGTCCTTCCTCATTGGACAGCAAAGATGCACTCAACATGTTACCGTGCCAACGGCGGAGCAATTAGAATGGATTTGAATACACCAGATGAAAAGGAACCGCCCCCAGGTGCAGGGGATAAATATGTGTGATTTAGGAATATTCAGGACTGGTCTCTTCAAGGAGAAGTTGAATCAAGTCCGCTGTCAGCTGCAGTGTTATCATGTTTTGTGTCATATTGTCTTTGTCTTATCATCTTCATCATGCTGTTTCATTAAACCTTTTTCTTAATTCTCAGCCTCTCTTCGTCCTTATCAAATCAAAGAACACATGATAGTTAGTTTTTTAACACTAGTTAAAAGTATGGATAAGTGGTTGAAACGTCCATCTTCTGCCATTCCAAGAGGTAAATGCAAACTTGACCAAACTTACTGAGAAAAATATTATTGTTGGAACAAAATTGACGTTTACATAATCAGTAGCCATTCTTATACGGTCTATGGTAGCGCTACATCCACCTGAAAATCACCTTTGAACATTTGGATGGGTAGTGTAGATGAAGAGGCACTTGAGTTCATTTGACAGGGCTGTGGGGGTATATCAGCCATAAACTTGGAGCGCATTCGACAATGTTATTAGATTTGAAACCTCCTTTTCCCATTTTTCTATCTCAGAGTTTCCCTTTTTTGGCTGCTCTGCGCGTGGGAGTGTGATAATGGCCTGCAGCCAGGAGGCGAGTCCCACACATCCTGCTTCTTCCTAATGTATGAGGGCAACTGCACAGTCATAAAGTCTTCTCAGTGCGTAGGTGGGCCATCTATCTTCATTATACTACCTCAAACCAGTGAGGAGAGTAAACAGATATAAAAAAAGAAACTGCAATTATTGTAATCCACCCACTGTCAATTTTATCTCTGGTGTGACCATTTTCTAGGAATTATTTATAGTAACTGCATGACGTATTCCTGGTGCATCAGCAGGCTCAGTATTCAAACATGCAGCAGATGTTTTTTGTTGCATGGCATTTTCCTCCTCTCTCTGACACATACACACACCATCTAGAAAACAACAGATGCCTTCCATTTTCTGCTTAGCAACAGAAATACTCAATTCTACATCAGTGGAATTGATTTCCCTAAAGATGATTATATGTGTATACGTGCATTTATATGCATACTGTGCACATAAAATCTTTCCCTGCCTCTGCTGTCTCATCCCCATTCTGGGGCACTGTGGGGATCAGTGTGACAGGGTAAACCTGATCTAGGTTCCCGTGTCAGCACTGGCATGAATAATTCACCGGTGGTGTGCTCCTGCAAATGGCAAGACACACACTGGAACAGACTGCTGGGTTGCCCTTTATGTCTCTCTCGAGGTTGTCACAAATAGTTTTGGTGCTGAACCATCCCTTTCAACTGCTCAATGTCCTCAGGCTCACTCCTTGTAAGCAGAAAATTGACTCAATATACTGACTGCACAGCGCCATCTGTTGATCATAACCAAGCAGCTGCATCAATAAAAACCTGTTTTGATGCTTTTTTAAAGGGTGGTAGTTCATGTTTGTGCCATGCCAAGGTTGTTATTCGTTATTCTATTTAAGAATGTGTATGGCATTTTAGCCTTTATTGGATAGGACAGCCCTTTAGGCACTAATATGTGAAAATTGATTCACATAACCTTAGTTTAGTCACTGTATTCCTCAAATGAATCAGTGCAGAGAAGATTGTCTTGCACTTACAGATACAAAAAGAGTGAAGTGAGTTGGTAAAATGAGGAAAACATCCATCTTCATCAGTGGTTCCCAAACAAAATGTGGTCAAAGGGATAGAATACAATCAAATAAAATTATGTTGATATTTTCAAGCTATTCTATGCTATTTTATTGTGAAATACTGGATAGGTTTACGCTTTGAGGCTTCTAACAATTATTTCTTGAATTTACCAATCTGAGAAGAGAAATATTACTCACAAATACACCCCATTAAACCTGTGAGGATGGGTCACAGGATGGGAGGATGAGTAGATATTGCTTGTTTTCCGGGGACAAAAGCAAAAATTGGTTAAAAAAGTTAATTTGACATTTCTGATTTTACTGTATATCATCTGTTATTGTTGTTACTTGATGTAAAGCACTTTGGATACCTGCTGGTTGTTCTAAAGCGCTATATAAATAAATGTTGATTGATTGTTGACTGACTAACCACAATAACAACAGACACTACTGTGCTTTTTTAAAATGACAGTTCTTAATGGAGAGTATGAGAAGAATGGGTGATATAGAGAGTAGGACAAAGGGGAGCAGGCTACGACGAGGAAGAAAGAAACAGGAACAGGGACGGATGTTGGGCTCAACCAATATAAACCAAAGTCAGATGTGTGCAAACATGACTAAGGACTTTATTAACCAAATCATTTCCCCCGTAATATCCACAAATAAAAGTGATCTCTTTATATATATTCACATTGTATAATTTCATAGTGTGACAAAAATTCTCTTTTTTTTTGGATTTCCAGCCATTCCTATTAATTGTCATTTGATCAGTCGCCATGCAGTCGTCAGAAAGGTTGAAAAACATTACGATTGGTCAGCATTGGCGGTCGTGTCCAGCGTCACTCTTCTTCTCCTCTATTGGCTCTTCGTAGTGCTAAAACCCCCATCAGTTACCCAATCACAGATTTCATCACACTGCAACAATAAAATAAAAATAAATTAAGAAAGCAATGTTCTCCTGCAGAGTGCCCCAGAGTCCTCCTCCTCCTCCCTTTCCCTTTCCCTTCTTGTTTGTTTTTTTAGTTTTTTTTTACATATTTTCTTTTTTATATAATAATAATAGTAATAATAATAATGACTATAATTGTCCTTGATATAAATTCAATAGTATTTTTTTCTCTTTCTCAAATTTTAAATAAATCATTTTGGCAATCCTCATATGTTGTCACTTTAGAATAAAAGAATACTCAAGTAGAAAATAAAAACTGTGAGAGAAGATTCATCAGAAGAGGAGCGTGGTGTGAGAGAATGAAAAGTTTGAAAGCAAGAGAGAAGAGCGAGAGAGGAAAGAAAGAAAAGAGTGAGAGAAAAAAAGACAGACTCAAAGAAAAGCATCCACTTCAGACGCATGTCAGAAACGGCTCTATATACAACAATTTCTGTTGTGGTAAACTGTTCATCCTGTGCCTGTCGTCTGTCGCTTGTCCTTCCTCCTTCAGTGTGTCTGCAGTAGTCCTGTTGTCTGAAGCAGTCTGGTGTGTGTCCCAGTGTTATACCAGAGTGTAAGACTTGGCATAGGGGTTGTTGCTCTGTTTCAGGTGTCCTCTGGAATCCAGCAGTGACTCCTGGGAAGTGCTGAGCTTGGCAGCCTGTGCTTGGGCTAGGTCTCCTGAGGAGGGGACCTCTGCCCGGACCTCACCCCGGGCCTCTCCCCTCTCCCGGACATCCCTGTGGGGGAGGGTGGAGGCAGTTCCTGGCTGCCACTGCTGCACCTCCCTGGGTGACGGCACTTCCATGGGGGTGGGCTCCATGGGAGGTGGCCTCTTCAAGGTACGGCTCCTCTGGGGTTCTAGGCAGGTCTGGCCCATGGCTCCTCCTCCACCTCCACCCATTCCTCTTGCCTCCCCTGCAGCACCAGCACCAACTCCACTTGCTCCTGCTCCTGCTCCTCCTCCACCTCCTCCTCCTCCTCCTCCTCCTCCACCACTGCTGCTGCTGCCACTGCTGCTGCTGACCCCTCCACCTCGGGCTGCCAGTGGCACGCCACGGTTCAACAGGAAGTCCATACGGAGGTATGGCGGCAAGTGGACCAGCTCTCCTGCTGGGAGGGTACAGGAGATAGACAATTGAGGTTTAGTTCAATTACAGTTTGTCATCATGCAAAGTGATTTTCTTAATGGTTGTTGGACAGGAATGAAAATACTCTAAAGCAGCTTTAATTGATTTCATTGGACACTTGGAGGCGGCGGAACAAGCTATGAAGACAACAATTATGTCACCCTATTATGTTGATGTGAATGAATGGCTGGGATTGGTCACTACAGACAAATGAAGTCTGTAGCCCACTGTGATCATGTTGGCATTTTACCAACTTAAGGGTTTTCATGGTGAACATGTTGGCAAACAGTTGCTTATGTACACATTCAGAACTCCTTTTAGCTCTGTTTTTTGTCTTCACAAACTCCTGGAGGAAATAACTAATGCTGTGTTTAAGTTGTGAGTTGTAAAACTGAAACAATGAGCGTGAAAAAGGTTTGTTGTGCTAAGTTGAACTGCAATGTCAGATGACAAATATTTTGGTTTGTCACTACAAGTGACAAATGTGACATTACAGGTAGTCACTTGATCCATTGTTTTTACTGTAGAAAAATATTGATTAGTGCAGCTTTAATTCTTCATCATGCATGTAAATAATAATAAAAGAATATCAAATGCATGTCGTTTTTCTCCTTTCCCTCTAATGAAGATATTAAGTGACAAGTCCCATTTTCATAATTATGTTAAAAAATAATAAAGACTTGATATATTTAAAAAAAAAAAATGCTTTGACATTAGCTTATAGCTTATAGGGAAGCAGCTCCTGCTGAGGACCCCAAACTGAGCCACATTAACCAGCTCTGACTGAGGGATCCTGAGGCGTTCCCAGGCCAGGTTGGAGATATAATCCCTCCACCTAGTCCTGGGTCTTCCCCGAGGCCTCCTCCCAGCTGGATGTGCTTGGAACACCTCTCTAGGGGGGCGCCCAGGAGGCATCCTTACCAGATGCCCGAACCACCTCAACTGGCTCCTTTCCGGCTGCTTGTACCCTGGATCTCGTTCTTTTGGCCATGACCCAGCCTTCATGACCATAGGTGAGGGTAGGAATGAAAACTGACCAGTAGATTGAGGCTTTGCCTTCTGGCTCAGCTCTCTTTTTGTCACAACGGTGCGATAAATTGAATGTTATACCGCACTCACTGAACTATGTAGTCCCCTGCTGGAGCCCCATACAGGACTCCATTCAAGGTCTCCAAGAGCTGAATACTCCAAACTCTTGCTTGGTGCATATGCACAAACAACAGTCAGAGTTCCCCCACCACCTGCAGGCGTAGGGCGGCGACCCTCTTGTCCACCGAGATAAACTCCACCGTAGCGGCGCTCAGCCGGGGGCTTGTGAGTATCTCCACACCTGCCTGGTGCCTCACACCCTGGGCAACTCTGGAGTAGAACAGAGTCCAACCCCTATCCAGGAGTAGGGTTCCAGAACCGAGACTGTGCGTAGAGGTAAGCCCCACCAAATCTAACTGGTAGCGCTCCACCTCCCGCACAAGCTCCGGCTCCTTCCCCCACAGAGAGGTGACATTCCATGTGCCCAGAGCCAGCCTGTGCTGCCCGGTCTGGTCTGTTGAGGCTCGTGACCTTCACCACCACCCATGTGGCAGCGCACCCGACCCTAGCGGTTCCTCCCACAGGTGGTGGGCACTTGGGATCCACAGACTCCATTTGTATTATTCTTTCCTTTTGGTTTAAATTAACTGCATAGAGAGTTGATAATTCACATTTAACTCACATTCACACTGTTAGATTTGCTCTCCTCGAGGCTTCTGCGATTATAATTCACAAAAGCATTATTTTAATGTAATACCAATTTTCCACCAAGTGTGAATCTGTTGAATCTGCTATCAGGACAAATGTGCAAAATATAATGTAATAGGGAGCTGAATATTACAATGTTATCTTTGCTATCATTGTCAGGGACTGATGCAATGATTAAGTTATTGAGCTATATTTTCTTACTGTGAAAAAGAGAAATGATGGAATATGTCTATGTCTATATATACTATATACATTTTTGCTTGCATTTGTTAGTTATCACACCTCTTCTCTGCTGCAAGTTCAGTTGCACTGTAGGAGGGAAGAACTGGAGTCTTATTCAGAATAAGTCTTATTATACAGAATCACTTGTAAACACCCGTAGCAAGAAAAACCAGGTCAGATTTATTACCTTAACTGAGTGATAAAGCACAATTAAAAGTTGTATCTTCAATCTTTAAGTAATTGTCTGAAGTGTTAGATAAGAGGTATAGAAAGAGAGGGAGAGAAACGTTCATTTGGTTCAGTAAGTTTATGGTTCCTCTACTGTTATTGAATCCTTTACTGATTGGAATACATATTTAACAGAGCAAATTAGTCCCTCACAAAAGGGTGTTGGGTTGCCAGATCTAGTGAGCTGGAGATAAGTGGCTCTATCTGTATTTTTTCATTATTGCTGAAAAGTTTACATTCATCTGTCAGACGTTTTCTCTCATCCACACGTGGTGACACGCTCACATGTACACAGCCCACACATGCCCAATATATATATAGGGTATGGACGCACACAAACGCTCCCTGCCAGCTACTCAGTGTTAATGCCAGCACAGACAAAGCCGTCTCTGCAGATTCACTCCAATATGTGACCTTGGAGAATGGATTCCTGGGTTCACAGGGGAGAATGAATAATTTCCTGTGTTTTATAATAAGCCCTATTAGTGCCATCAAAGATGATGAATGGCTAGGAGTGTTAATTGAATTAAATATAGATTCAAGTGTTAATGCAAGAGCTCGTTAGAAATGTAGTTTGAAAATTCATCAGCCAGTAAATTGCAGATTGTACAGTAATGGGACACTATGTGTAATCAGAATACAACAGCAACTCCCTGCCAAGCCATTAATCTGTGTAAGTGTTGCATCTTCAGATCAGTCTGTACTGTTGAGAAGGGTGACAAGCTACATATTTACAGACCTATCAAAGGATGACTACTGCCTGTAGCCCTTATTACCACCACTGCTGTAAAAGTTTATGAGCAAAGTGTAGTAGAACAAGCTATAATGGGACACAGACCCAATGGTCAACCAATAAACAAACTGTTACTCTAATAACAAGTTTATCAGGTAAGGGTGGTCACATGAAATGAGACAGATGAATGAGAGAAGCTGCCTTTGACCTTTCAGATGGAAGGTGAGGTCAGTTCAGGCTAGTCAGATGTAATAGAGACAGAGGGGAGGGAGTTGAAGCTGGGTCATTCACCAGCTGTCAGTCAAACTGCCCCACACTGGTTTTGTGTTTACACAGATTCGTTTTCGTAATACACTCTACTTAGAATTTAGAATTTAAGTGTGGAGAGAACATTTACTTTTACTATATGAAGGTGAAAAGTGATTTACTGATAGTCATACCTGTAAAAAAGTAGATAGAACTCCCCTTGTCCACATACTTTCGGTCTAGGACTGTTTTTCATGGTTTGGGCTTGGCCCCTTTGAACCAGTAAAGGGTTATCTTAAAGCTACACTCAAAAAATGCATATGAATGCTGGGTCAAATGACTATATGTAATGTGAAAGGGCTTTCCTTATATCATATGATATCATATCAATGCCTGTGGTTTTAAACTGAGGTGTTCAACAATCACATTTGGGGGTATTATTTCTGTTTCCACATAGATTTGGCCATTTGGGGGTAACAGTAGCTCGCTCAGTAGGGAGGTAGGTTGGGAACCGGAAGGTCGCTGGTTCAAGTCCCTGGATCAAAGTATGGTGGTGGACTGGTAGCTGGAGAGGTGCCAGTTCACCTCCTGGGCACTGCCAAGGTGCTCTTGAGCAACGCACCAAACCCCCAACTGCTCGGGGTGCCTTTCCATGGGCAGCCCCTCCACTCTGACATCTCTCCAGTCATCTCTTAGTGCATGTATAGCAGAGTGAAAACATTGTAATTTCCCCTTGCAGGATTAATGAAGTATACATTATTATTATTATTTAGTACCATGGTAGGATTGGTTAAAAGAAATAAATACTCAACCTTTTCATATGCAGAAACATATGTATTCATTGTATTCTTACAATGAGGATAAACAATGTTCAGAGCAGCTATTTATAAAGGCCTATTATCTTTAAAGCCAGCAATCTTGTGATTAAAATAATATGTGTAAATCCAACTGCACCTTGCTGTATGGGAATTCATTGTTAGAGTTGCTGCAGGCCTCTCAGAAAACAACATTCCTATTATTTTACAGTTCACTGACTGTAGAGTCAGCTGGAAAATATCACATTTGACACAGCTAAAAAGCTGATAACGCTAATACTCTAAAAACTCTAATACTAAAACATAATACACATTTAGGTCTGACTCAGTCGTGGCAAAATAAATGTGCTTCCATTTCCCTGATTAAACCAAACTTTATATATGAGTGCATATATTGCTTTTTTATGCAATGTCAAAACACAGGTCGTTACAAACAGTCGACAACCGACCCGGAAACTGTAGAGGTAACACAGCTTGATTCCTATACCTATAATGTAACCCGCAAAGTAATTGACACCAGACTCTAGCATTTAGTGATACCACACCAGCCTAAGAGTGTGGTATTACAATGCACTCCACAATATGGTGGTTAATTGCTGTTTTGTACTAAGTGACAATAGCTTCAGATAAGGTTGACAGATAGCCTTTAGTTGCCCTCATTCCCTGGTGAACTGGTGATATGAGTCTGCTGTCCTTTGGACAAACGTTCAAAACATAATGAGGCTTGAAACTTAAGAAGCTGATCTGATGGCCTAACCCTTGTCTGATTAAAAGGAGGATTGTAAGAAGTGTCCCCTTGTGTGGACACACACACACACACACACACACACACACACACACTTCAGTCTAATATGACAGCAGATGGGATGATGGATGAGATGTGTACATGTGTCAGTCTGTTTGAATGTCTGTGCTACTGTGTGTGGTCTGCAGCTCGTGGGCATGTTCTGCCAGAACTTGTAATTGATCTGCAGGGCTACGTGGAGGAGCAGAGGGTCATCTAAGGTAGGACTACAACTTGAAAGGAGCGCGCAGGAAAGCACAGCAGATTTCCTCAAACTGCAGATGTAATGAAAGACTTTTGAGACAGAATCTTCATGTAGTTTAAAAAATAACATAATTTACTAGGAAAAACTGAATCTCATTGGTGTGATGGGCTTCCTTACTGTGTTAAACCTCTTACATTAAATTGGAGAAAAACTGGTGGCTACACCGATAAAAGAACACTTCCAGTAAGAGTTTTGTCTATTATGTAATGGTTTAATGTGACTATTCTGTATGTAACGGCAGTTGTTGGCAAAAAAATTTAAAGAATGCATTTGAGGTCTAATGTATTAATTTTTATCTCCACCTCCTGATCTAACAACAGAGGAGAGAGAGGTTTGTCCGAGGCAAACAGACTTTGCCATATTCGCTAAGCTAAAACTAGTATTACTCTATAGTGATTCTACACTGTTTTGCTGTATTAAACAAACATAAAAGCTAGATTATGATTTTCATAATGTACTGTTGGAATGCAAAGGGAACAAAGGGCCTGCTCAATAATTGTAGGGAAAATACAAGGTTGAATAAGTTGTGTTGTAATTCCACTTCCTTACCAGGTCTGTGTGCCTTGGGCACGGCCATGGTCATGACCCGACTGACATCCTGAGGTTTAGGCGGCGAAGCGGTAAAGCGGCAGATGCCTGACTCAGACGGTGTGCTGGAGGTCAGGCTGTCAGTGTAGTCGTTGGTCCCTGCTGTCATCTGTTCAGATGAGGTGTCAGAGATGAAGCACTCTGTGATGGTGAACTTGGCATGCCGGAGCTGCTCTTCCATCTTGGCATGCTCGTAGGCTCTGGCCAACTCCTCATAGGTGGAGGACGCACTCTCTGTTGATACCATGCTGCTTCGTGCACGATCTGAGAAATAAATGCCAGAAGGTGAAATTTAACTTCATTAATGTGGTGTTTTTATATGGTTTGATACAGTACAGTGATAGAAAAAAAGTATGGAAAAGAAAAAGGGAAGTGGCAAAGGTTTAAGTTGGATTCACACTTGTGTTTTGGATTGCCCAGAAGCCATGCAGATTGCCATCACGCCTGATAATATCACATGATTTCTGTCACACACCCCCAACTTTCAACTAATTTAAAAAAAAGGCTAAAAGTCCATGTTGTTCCTGGATATCTGTGATGGTCACACTCCACCTTGCTCTACTCTACCTGTATCCTGAGAGGGGCTGACACTGTAACTGTCGCTCTCCTTGTCCACAGAGCCAGTGGCACGTGGCGTAGGGAGTCTCCAGTCGGTGGTCAGGGTGTGTGAGGAGCTGGTTGGGTGCGGCCGGTTCAGGGTCCACTGGCTGGCGTAGCGGCTGCGTGCCGCGGCAGGACCAGCTTTGGCAGTGCGTCTGGCAGTGGGATCTGGTAAGGAGAGAATGGGAGAAACTATTTGGTAAACAGAGCTAATAATAGCTACAGTATTCAATTTTTCATTTGAATGACACAACATTTACTTGCAATTTTACTATTTAGAATGACTCTCTTGGTCTAGGATCTGAACTCGAAATTCAAGTCTAAGAGAATCGATTCCATAAATCAGGGGTCTTCAATGTTTTTTAAGCCAAGGACCCCTTAACTGAGAGAGAAGAATCAGGGACCCCCTACTACATATATTCTATAAAATTAAGTTGCATATTAAACTGAGCCTACAATAATGTGTAGGGCAGCCTGAAAACTTCATACATACCTTTATAGTGCATAGCATACTAAGCTATTAATTTTGTCCAGTAAGCCTATCATCAATGTTTTTTTCACAAATAGGATGATTGACATTTGCTAATAATATGTTGGATTCATGTTAAGACATTTTAATTGTTTATTTTAACTGAGAGAGTCAATGTGCACCTGGGATTAGATAGTATAAATTGCATTCTTTCAAATTTGTCTTTAAAAATCTAAAATCCATTATGAGAAAAATGTTTGTCTCCAAGATAGTAATTTTATTTCTAAATGACTCAATAATAGAATGGAAATCAAATATTTTTGTCATAAACAGAAAATTACTTTTTTAGAGATGGCATCAAACAAGCATATTCAAGCCAACAGGGACACATTTGCCTTCAGAACCTGGAGGCCTAATTATTGATAGACACAATCCAATAAAGGACTTCCCCCACCTTCAGTTGCAAGACAAAGATAACAGTTGACAGTTTGTTTTGGATCATTCATACAGTGGCCCTGTGAACACCCAAACAGCCGTTTAGATGTGGCTCATCAGTAACCAAAAACTACATGATTTACAGCTGGAACCTAAGAACGAGAAGGGGAACATATGTCTTTTCCGCAGTGTTGTGGTACAAATCTACAGTTCACCCCTTCAGTGAACAGTGAACATTACCATCCCACAGCTCCCTGCAATGACATTATCATCCATCTTAACATCTAACTGTCTCCAGATAGACATATAAATAGTATCATATTCAGCCTGACCCAGACAGGCTGCTGCTCTGTGCACCGCTGGACCAAATCAGAGCGAGAGTCTTTAGAAAAGGCCTGGATTGGATCTGTGCAGAAAAGAATGGTGCTCGTAATTGTAGTAGGTCAGACAGTAATCCTATCAGCGGGTTGGAGGAATGAAATAATGAAGGTGTTTGGCCAACGGCAGGGAGGAGAAGAAAACGGGATGAGTCAGCAAACTGGGTTCATGCCCCACTGGCCAGGTTAAACGAACCAATCATATGACTTTACAGTATGCTGGTGTGTAAATGCATGTGTGTGTGATATTGTTCTGTGCATTTTATGTCCTTGTGCATATGTGTGTGTGTAACTGTAAGTAATGGCAGATAACAAAAAGCATGGCATGTTAATGGAGTGAATTGTAGAAAAACTGATATAACTTTATTGCAAATTTAGCAACATAATTTAACATTTATACCATTCAGTTAGCACAGGATATGTGCTGCATGTCTGTCTGTACTAAAACTACGACAAAAGTAAATCTTAGTAATGGTATCTGAATCTGTATTGGCCAATTTGGTTTGGATTTCAGTGCACTACTAATCTCAGTGCGTGTTTCCATGTCTGTATGTGCACATGTGCACTCAGGTCCAACTGGCCACTTGGATCAGGGCAATCAGGTGAGGACGTGTCAAGAAGAGGCAGGGAGATCGCTTCTCTTCATCTGTTCTGCTTCAGTGGAGCTGAACACCAGAAGCCCAGAGGCAGCTCTGCAGCAGGGCTGCCATGTCTTTGTAATCTCACTGCTGGAAGGCGGTGCACATGCTGTAGGGGCAGTCTACGGTTAAGTGAAGACAAGGTGGAAAAGCTATTTGCCTTGCATGTAATTCAGATGAATGGGCAATGGAATGCTATTACCAGTGCTTGTATTGTATGGTTCTACGGCAAATTGCTTCTAAAGTGACATCCATCTACGAGAGTACAACTATGTAGATTCAGCAGGAAAATTAGCAGTGCAAGATTGATGGCTGTACTAAATAAAAACCACAATACACTTTTTCAACATTATTGTTATTGTTAGTAAGAAAATAATAGTATTATAATATTATTAGTAAAGGAAATAAATGATGAGCACTGACGGTGGTGGGACTCACTGGTTCCAGGCCTGGCATCGGACACGTCCACCAGAGGTCCAGTGGCCTGGGACAAAGACTGGTAGTGGACTGTGTGGGTCACTGTGGAGGATTTCTGTTTATTGGTCTCCCCAAAGTCATTGTCTGTCAACAGCACGGTGGACCTGTCATCTAAGAGACATAAAAATACAAGCGAAAGAGGGGAGAGGCAGGAGGGAACAAAAGAAAGCAAAGCAGGAAAACAAAAGATAAAAGATTTTGTCAGTCACAAGCATAATGAATATGGTGATTGAGAATATCGAGGTTTTCCTTTAAGTGTCTTACCGATTGTCTCCATAGTGTCCCTCTCCTCAATGAGGAGCTGGGCTCTGGGAATGTCGATGTGCATTCTTAATGTCTGCTGCTGCTTGTTCACTGTGTCGGGAGTCCGTGTGTTCTTACTGAGGAGATTAATGAGAAAATGTCATTGCTTTTAAGCTGCATGCTTTTGCATTGTATCGCAGAAATGCTAATTCAATTCCATTTAAGTTGATAAGTAGCTGTAAGAAGGCAAGAGGGACAGCATATCCTGAGGGTAATATATTAGATTTTTACTGATAGCTACTGTAACTCTGAGCTACATTGTGATTTATGGCCGTTGCTTAAAGAAAAACAGCGGGCATAAATTAAAATTAAGCATACATACCTCATCAGCATTTCTGCCAGGCTTTTGGCATCTGTGAAGTCAGCAAAGAGGTAGTTAATACCATAATTGTACTGTCCTACTTGATAAGCTACAGCGGTGGAAATACTGTACAATCACTGACAATTCCACTTAAAAAGGCAACGAAAGCATGTTAGAGAGTTGGAAAAATGAACATGAAGGCATTTGTCCTGAAGAGACAACTACTGAAGTTTTTTTAATGATATAAGCAAAGTTTAGGCTTAGTTTTGGGTTGACACAGTTTAACTGGTTCAGATGCAGTAGAGCATAAAACGATTTTAATTACATGTCAGACTCGTAGATTGGGTGTGTGTAGGTGTTTCAACATGTGTGTATACAGTGTGGGCATGTACAATATATAGGGACAAAATAATGTGTAGATGTCCTTTTGTTATTCATTGTGCATTTTTACTTAATGAGATGCACTTCATACAACATAAACCATAATTTGAATTTCAACTCACCTCTGAGTCTCTTGAGCCTTTGCTCCCTCCGTCTCCTCTTTAGCACCATGAGCATGATAAAGACCAGTACGGCTACCACAAGAACAGAGGTGATGGTCACCACCATCTTCAGACCCCCGCTGCCTGACATGTTGTCTGAGATGGGATCTCCTGTTTTTAGCAAGGGAGGGATGGTACCTTGGAAATATAGACATTCAGACATTTATAAGGAATTAGACAGACAGCCTCAGTTGAATGTTCATCTGGAGTGACCTGACTCAGCCTTCTGTTTGTAGTGAAAAACAATGATTCCTGTAAGTAAAGGGCTAAATAAAATGTGCAACAATTATAGGATTGACAAATTTTAGTAATTCAATTTTAAAATATTTATTTCCACATTTTATGTGCTGAATTTGTTAAAATCCCTGAACTCTCAAAGATAAGGGAGATCTAAGTTTGCCAAACCTTATAAATGATTATGGCATGGATCAGAAATGACTGGGAAGCAATACTGACTCAGATAGGGCAGGACTCTGTTAGGGGCATTTCCTTAACAGTAGTGCCATTCATTGATACAAAGTCAGTCAGTAAAGTCAAAATAAAGAACAAATGGATAAAACACACTTTGAAAGTCTGGACAACAGTGGAAAAAAGGCTCAGGGGACCAGAGTCAATCTCAAGGGCCATGTTGATAGTAGGAAATATAGAATTCCCACCTTCCGTGTGGGATAGCAGGTTTAGAAGGTGGGCCAATAAAGGTCTCTGTACAATTAATCAACTTTCTAAAGAAACACAATTCAAATAATTTTCTCAACATCAAGAACAATTTGACCTCCCATCAAAGGATTTGTATAGGTACCTCCAGATAAGACACTATATCACAAGCCATAAGGAAACGGAACTGGTCAGCAAAAAACCAAAATGAAATATTTCAAGGTATATGGGGGTCAGATGACGGGATGGCCTTAGCTACTATTTACAGATATTTACCCCTCTGCCTATTGTTGCTATTGTTGTTGTTGTTACTATTATTAATATTATAACTATTCTATTTTTATTTCAATTATCTTATTATTTTTTATTCTCTCGCACTTATTTCTATTTTGCTTCATATTTACTTATTTAATAGCTTCAATTTTCCTATTTTTATTCTTATTGTAACCTATATGGCCTATCATTGGTTTTTTACTTTGATATATCTGTCAGGAAATGTTCTGTAAATTGATTAAAAAGTTCTAAAACAAAACATCCCTGCACTCTGAAAAAACGATAGAAATCCCATAAGCTGCATTTCTTCTAGGTCATCCATATATTTTAAAAAGTTTTTAAAAGTTAAAATTATTCTAGCTGTTCTAAATACATTAAAAACACATTTCAGGGCCGTTTATTAGCCTTATAACTTGAGCTTCATATATATGATTATTATTGATAATATTGGTATTATTAGACATCCATTAGTTTTTTGAAGACACTGGTTGATCGGAGGACCAACAAACATGGCATATAGAAAATACACCCGAGGGGTTTGGATGTGAATGTGAATGTTCCCATTCACATCCAAACCCCGATCGGTTAGTGGACTTAAACCCACCATTGCTTTATTGATATTGCTTGATTGTTTTGTTGTCCACAGGAATTGGATCATTAGTTTCCTAATTTTCCTAATGACTGAATATGTGCTTTTAGTCTCCTGTACTGCTGCTCAGCATCTAAGCTATAGACCCACTGTCAAACTTATAATAGCATCCACAGAAATATGCCCACACACACACACACACACACACACACACACACACACACACACAACAGGCAGCTAACACGCAATACCCTTCAATGGAAAATAATGAATAGTCTGGAGTGCACCACCAAGCTCTCACCACCTATCCTTCCTTACAGCTCATAATGTCCATTGTGTTTGACTGACACAATCTGTAGCCCAAGGCAAATAAAGTTACGCCAAGGCCCGTGGAGAATCTGAAGACCACCCTCCTTGTCTTACTCAGCTAAGCCACCAGAATAACTGTCAATATGCTCAAAGGCTGACAAAAATGTCTCAATCACAAATACTCTTAAAACACATATTATAGGCAGAACTGCAGAGTGGCACTTCATGCTAAAATATTGCTGCCCTGAACAGTTGGTGCAACACTGTTTTAACTGATGTTGTAATGTTAAAAAATAATAATAAAAGGTCTTAAATTATGTCTAGTTGTTCCTTCTTCTTTTGATTGTGTGCTGATTCAGAGAGCCCTGTTTCAAAGAGAGCTGCTGTAACACTGTCTCACAACTCCTTAAACTGGATGAAATCCTCTTTATTTGTTTGTTTATATTTGTTTCCTGTTTCATATTATTTATTATGTTATGAGGAAGCTAACTAGAATGACATGTTTGGCCATATTTTCAGTTTAGAGATATGTTTTATTACTTTTTTAATTGTTCTTAAATTACCCCTGAGTCACTACTTATACTTGTATTCCATCCTGAGCCAACTATCCTCACTATCCATGCAACTCTGTAACAATCTGTTTAATCCCAACTCACTTCCATCAGCATTGAGAGTAGCAAAGGTGATTCTCTTTTCTGCTGAGCCAGCGCTGTTGGTGACCTTCATCTGCAGTTCATACCAGGTCGCCTCCTGCAAGTCGTACAGTATGTAGCTCTTGGTCAGCGATGTGCGCTGGGCAGTGGTCCAGGTGGCCGAGTCCACTGCTCGGTACTCCAGTATGAAGGAGGTAATTGGACAGCCTCCGTTGTTCCAGCCAACCAGGTTGAGCCTGGCCCTGGTGGAGTTAATGCTGGTGAAGAGTTCATGGTCTTTGGCAAACTGTGGTTCTAAGGAGAAGATAGAGAGAGGGTGAAGCTGCAACTTGGCAAAGATGATCAATATTTCACAGTTCAAGAGCATTGTTTTGGAACATGTCTCACAGTAGTCCAAGATTAAAACTTTTGAGGACATGAAGAAAGTCAAATAATACACTGATACTAGTCAACATCCTCAAAGGAATATGAGTTACAGAGAAATATAAGCATTTTTACCCACAGTAACTTGCTATTATTAGTGGGTTTTATAGATTTGGAGATATGACTTTTTACAATCAATGAAAACAAAATCATTGAAAAAAGACAATATTCCATTACCTACTTTTATTACCACTAGAGTTATTAGAGAACATTGCAATATAGGTTTGAGAACATGACCCCCATGAATGAATGATCTTCAACAACATGATTAGTTGTTATCACAGCACCGCATTGAGACAGAAAACTCAAAATTCAATTCCCTACCTTTCCCATGGGTCTTAGCTTCAATTATCTCACTGATGCGCCCTGGCCCCACTGCATTCTGGGCTGTCAGGGTAAATTTATACCAGGTGCCGCACTTCAGGTTCTCTAAACGGTATGAACGCTCACTGGGGCTGATGGGGAAACTGCCCCACTGCTCACTGTTATCCTCTGAGTACTGCAGGATGTAACCTGGGGAGGCAATTGGTGAGAAGGGAAAAAAAGTGGAGACAGAAGATTTGTAGTTACACAGAAAAGTTTACTTTTATTAACACTTAAATTATAATATTTAATAAATTATAAATTATTATATTATTATTAGTGGATGTAAGACAACGTTTTGTTTGAGGACTTAAAACAGAATAACTAGACTAAAAATATATAGCATGTACAATGGTAAGGTGAGGCTATAATTCACTAGAATTTAGAAAAAAGGAAAGCCAACTTTGCAATTCTTAGATCCCGCGAGTGTCAGCAGAGAAAAGTTTATAGAAATCAAACATGTTCATCTTCTACACACTGGCTATTTTAGAACTGAGATAGAGGTTGTCAGGTTCACCAACTGTTAAATTTGGCAAATGCATACACAAAATCAAGTCTAAATGTAGCTAAACGCATAGAAATGTTTCATAATTGTTTA
The DNA here is from genome assembly GCA_013375575.1 of Percina caprodes. NCBI lineage: Eukaryota > Metazoa > Chordata > Actinopteri > Perciformes > Percidae > Percina > Percina caprodes. Next base: position 650,528 of record JABXJD010000108.1, on the reverse strand, counting down.
CAGCTGCTAACAGAAACACAGTAGTTAGTTTTAGTAAAAGTAAAAGTAAATAAGTAAATAAGTAGGTACTTTTGTTAGAGATCATTAAGATTGATCCTCAGGGCACCATGAATGTCTGTACTGAATTTCAGGGCAATCCATCCAATCATTCATTTATTCAGTTATAGTTATAGGAACAAAAGTGTTAGGCCAACAGACCAACATTGCCTTCCCTAGAGCATGCTGCAAGCCTGGCTAAAAATAGACAATTGGAAGTGTAGGTGTGTGTATTTTGGTGATGGATGACGCTGTGAGCAGGGAAGCAAAACAAATACTGCAGAGATGGCATCATGAACAGCATTTATAGTGACTGCAACTCTAAAGACAGGAGCAGATGAATAGAAGCAATGATAAATCACCGCAAAAAGTCTCACTGTTATTGTGCTTTCTTCAAGATGGAGCACTTTAATCTTTCACTTAAACAGACGTAATCTTCCAAGCTGCTTTTTAATCTACCTTTTAGGACTCAAGTGTTCAGGCTAAACCACCAGATAATGAGAAACAGGAATGTTAAGCCAGAGCAAAGGGGGAGGTTACATTGATTATCATAAAGAGCTGAAGGGTGATTCTTTTTATATTAAGGATAATGTATTCAGCTGAAGCACATTTGTGTACACATTAAGGTGTGATGAAACTGCCCACTGTGCTGATTCAGATTCATAGAGGAGTAGTGTGTGTGTGTGTGTGTGTGTGTGCCACTGTGTCGCTCTCACCTCTGATTGAGCTCCCTCCGTTATCTCCAGGTATCCATGACAATGTGATTGATGTGGTGGTAGTCTTGGTAACTGTGAGGCGTGGCTGGTCAGGAGGGACTGAGGACACATGAAGAAGTTTACTGCATGTTCACTGTATTTGTATTAAACTGCCACATGTCTAATTCAGTTCAAAGTTGTACACAGGACTCATATTTCCAAAGCAAAATTATATTCCATGTACTCTTACGCCTTAATAAATATATATATTACATACACTTTCTCTGGTGTTAAACATCAAATTAGAACAAAACCCCTTGACTGCTCTCTTTGGGGTCATGGAGGGGGAGGAAGAGTTAACTACAGAAAAACAATGCACTTTATCTTTTGCCTCTCTTCTTGCTTGGCAGGCTATCTTTCTCAAGTGGAAGGATGCCTCCCCTCATACTTACGCACAATGGCTTGACAAGACATGATGACCTGTTTAAGAGTGGAGAAAATTCGATACTCACTTCAAAAATTCTGGGGTCACTTTTCTAAATGCATTCCAGACCCTATAAAGGCTTGACCACTAGGTGCAGCTTTACTACGCTGCACGCTCTTCACTCACTCCTTGTGCAGGTATGGCAGTGAACTTATACTATGTTTAATACAAAGGCAGTAACTGGTGAGAGATTATTTTATTTTATTTTTTAATGTGTGTATTATTATTTCTTGCACTTTTTGTCACCCTCTGGTATACTGTAAAAATCTTCATCAATAGATCTTAATTAAAAAAAACTGCCTCATGTCTTTCTATGCCTAATCTGCAACAAGCAATATGGTGTCCCCCACACTCCTGGACAATGACCATTTGTTTAGGATGTGTTGTTGACTTTCTTTTGTTTTACCTATGCTTCAATATCAAAGGTAGGAAGAAGGAACCTTTGTGCTTGAAGATTTGGTGGGCTAAGAAATATCATAGAACAGCTGATCAAGTCCCAATCCTACTCCTGTCTAATTGTTCACCTTGAGAAAGAAACCTGTTACCCAATGCAACAATATGGCTATTTAATGTGTGCCCTTTAATTACTTGCCTTGGACCTGCAGGTTAAGTGTGATCTCATCTGAGCCCCAGTTGTTGCTGGCCACACAGCTGTAGTTCCCAGAATCCTCTGCTTTCACTGTGCGAATGATGAAGCTGCCGTTGCCATAGACACTACGACGACCATCCACAAGGACAGGTGTAGGAGTTCCGTTTGTGCTGGAGACAAAAACATTTTTTATTTACTTCATTATAGACCATGATGAAAAGCCATAATATTCTGTCTGAACTGAGCGGCACTTCATGACTGTGTGTGTTTGACTTACTTCCCCTTGAGCCACTTGATGGTAGGAGGAGGGTCTCCAACAGCCTTGCATGGTAAAACAATGTCCTTCATCCAAGGAGTGGTCACTGTCCCATTGAAGGTCAGAATCCTGGCGGGAGCTAAAACACACACAAACACACACTTTGGTGACCTTGACACCAAACCTTGTTCACTTTTGAATTATGTATTTAGATCTTGATCAAAACCAATATTCTAATGACAATAAACATTCATAGAGGGATTTTTTACAATTCAACTACAAAAATGCACTTATTATTATTAATTATGCTTTGGATGAAAATAACTGTATGAATCTAAACACTATCAAAGGTTATTGTCAGGCCATCTTGGATGTACCTTTGGCAAGAGGCTCCACTGTGATCTTCTCACTGTTGTTGCCATGACCAGCAGCCGTCACAGCCACCACCCAGATACTGTACTGTCTGTTTCGAGCCAGATTGGGGATCCTGTAAAAATAGGCATCTGGAGACGCCTCAAACTCGCTCATCACCTGTAAAACAGAGAGAGAGGAGAGATTAATGTATCATTGGGCAGCACTAGTGAAGTCCAGAGAAATGCCATTTGTGAACAGAAAACTGTCATGCTGGCTTTTCATAAAATACAGATGGTTTGATTCAAAGCTTTATGTAGCAGCATGCCATGTTTTAATGTTTGAGCTACTCAAGACCACAATCCTTCGATTGGCTTTGACAAACTATGTGGAAAAAAATATCATTACATTATTTTGGTATACAAATGCTATTACCATCGGATGCAGGTTAGAGCAGAAGACAATGTATTTCCTGATGATGCCGTTGAGTTTGAGTGGAGGCAGCCAGGAGACAAACACCACAGAGCTACTGGAGGCTGCAGCCTTAACCCCCGCTGGGGGACCAGGAACTGGGGGAGAAGAGAACAGTGTAGGGTTCAGCGGGACCATACTGAAAATACTGTACATGCATATGTAGTTTTAGTATGTATTGCTATATTTATAATTGATAAATAATAATATAATAATAATATAATAATATATAATTGATTATATATACACGTGATCACCGTGAAGCATAAGCAGACCAAATATCAGAATTCAGAAAAGAAGACACATTTTGGAACATGAACTTGAAAATGGATTAATATGATAATGGTAAAGCAAACACTAGTAAGATTTACAGTAGGGTAAACATACATATGTTGTTTCTGTTATATCTGGTAACGTATCATACCATCCTCCTTAGTGCGGACATAGATCTGTTCACTGCGGACACCATCTCCAGCGTTGGTAAAGGCTAAGACCTGGATGCTGTAGTTGGTGTACTTCTCCAAACCGTCCAGCTCCAGAGATGGCTGATTGGTTGTCACATTCCTGATTTCTCCCAGTTCTGACACAGGAGAGAAGACATATGCAGTATATAAGCCTAGGTATAAAAATGGGTATGCACTACAGTGGAATGGTGCATCTCAGTACGATTATTGTGAATACTAACAGTTAATTTAGCATTCAACAGTTACCCAAATATTGGTTAGCTGTGATGAAAGCTAACATTGTATTACACTCTTGTGAGATACTCAATGTATGAATGCATGTACATAACAGATAATGTATGGGAAGCACAACCCTGCATTATAGTATAAGTATTTTACTAAAAAAAACAGATATTAAGGGAATTACTTTTATTATTGCTCTGATTCCTTTCTCCTCTCCTCTACTCCCTCATGTCCTGTCACTCAGAGCTGAGGCAATGGGCCTCACTGAGTTATTGCATTTTGAATTATTGATGGGGACCAGCAAGTCTGCAGTGTTGCTGCTATACAGTCGGGTATACATTCAAGGGAAAAACCCAGGAACCACATATATTCCCTCCGTGCAATGCAGACTTTGTAGGTCCACTATACAATCATCTCAGTGTTATGTGGCACAAATTGTTAAATTTTTCATCAAATGTGTAAATTGAAATGTAGATCAAAAATGTATATTACTATATACAGTAAGTGCAAATAAGTTCGGTAAAATTATAATTTTGGAAAATGATAAGAGTCAGATATACAGCAGTGCATGTGCTACAATTATCTCATACTGAGATCAGTTGGAGTTGCAGTTGGTCATTAATCAGGAAATAACTGTTTATAGCTAATCTAAATACACACACAATACAGCTTGAATTATCCAAGTTACACTACCTCTCCAACTCACAATAGCATCTTACAGTATGACAATACTACAGCTTCCTCTAGGGGATGAACCATGACAAGCAACAGCAATTAAAACAAGCATTGATGACAAAATAGGTTTATGTAAAATGTATGGCCTTAATGGCAGGTAAACTGCATCGATTAATAAATCATATCATTGTCTGGGTGTGACATTGTCTGGATGGAAGACATGCAGAAAATGGTCACAGGTCAGACTCAAACCCTGGACCTCTGCATCAAGGAAAAAAACGCTCTGTGTACGCACGCCTGCTCTACCAACTGAGCCAACCCGGCCACCGTCTGCATGTGTTGATGTTAATACCTCCGTCAGGCAGGTTCGCCCAGTAGATGACTCTGTATCCCTGCAGGTTTCCATTGAGAGCCTCTCTGGGCAGAGGCATCCATGAGAGAGAGATGACTTCTGGGGACTTTGCTACGGCCAGGACATTTTCAGGAGCTCGAGACGGCACTACCAGAGATACAAGACGAGAAAAACTCAAGGAGTGGCAATACTAGTGGCTGTCTGTGCAGGTACCCTCATGTAGGCAATTCACGGAGTACCACAAATGAAAAATAACTGCCAAACTATATATATATATATATATATATACACACAGTACATACTGTATATAATACCTGGAACATCTGTTTGGATACATGAATAACATCCTCTTTCTTCATTGACAAAACCAAAGCTTATTATAACTAGAGGAGACATTAATGTGTTTAATTCTCAGATGGTTGAATGTATATATTAATAATGACAACTGTATCCTTAAAATTCCTGATTATGATTATTTGGAGTAAAAGATATTGCAAAACCAGAAATATTAATATCAAATGCAAAACATCATTATGTGTGTCAGAAGCATATGGTATTTTTGTGAAGCAGGTCAATTTCGTTGAAGATTTTTGTTTTTTAAACCAACCTATCCAATTTATATTTTGTTGTGAATAATTGGCAGACATTTTTAATTGTAATAATGAGGGCTTCAAAAACAAAAAGGGACACTTTATATTTTGTAAAATCAGCCTAAAAGTCCTCCTTAATCAGAGAATTTGATAGAATATTACTGAAGCTCAAGCCTGTTTGTTGGCTGTAAGTTTACAAATGTCCAGTAGATGGGAGTCTTTCCACAAGAATATGTTAAATTTTTTAAAAGCCATTGCATCTAAAAAGGCCTAGGCAGAAGAGATGTGGCTCAAAATAACAAGTCAAACAGCAAGCAGTCTACAAAATAAATACAAAATATATGGTTATATTAACTTAAAGCAACAACCCAATACACTAATTACAAGACCCTCAGCAGGGACAAATGGACTTGGACCCATCAATGTTTACAGCAACACATACAGTATATAACACATCGGATCAGATCCACCCCTTCCTTACCATCCTCTAGTGTTTTGGTGACGACTTGCTGTGAGGATGGCCCGGTGCCTGCCCTATTAGCAGCCTGCACCACCACGCTGTACTGAGTGAACTTCTTCAGGTTGTCCAGCACGATGCTCTCTGTGGTGTCTCCTGTGGTGTCCAGGCTGATGATGGTGAACTGGTGGCTCCCACCAGGGCTATACTCTCTGTAGCCCACCTGGTAGCCACGGATCACACCATTCTGCAGGTACTTGTAGGGAGGCTGCAAGACAAGGAGAGAAACCGTTTAGAAAACCGACTCGTAACCTGTGGTGACACTTAGACAAACTACTCCAACATTAAATACTAAATCTAAAGCAAACAGAACATTAATATGTTGGATGTGTATGCAAGGTAATGCAGCTTGACTATATATTACATATGAAATCGCATTACTTCTCTTCTGTCCATTTCATATATTCATAAGCTATCATGACCAAATACTTATCATCAACTACTACAGGTTATAAAATAAACCATAACTATATAACATAGCTATAAGTCACTGTAGCTTCTTCTTAAACCATATTCTTTGTCTTTAACCATATACTGATTTTTTTTAGCTACTTTAATATTTATTTATTTTCATTGAGATCCTTATTAGCCTTCACAAAGTGGTTGATAGTCTTTTTGGGTCCAAATAAAATATATATAAATAACAATATAAACACATACAGCAATATTTGTAGCTACTAATCCAGAATAAAGGTGTAGCAGTCCCAAGTGTCAGTTTTACTACTATTTACACATTCATATCATAAAAAACATTTCTTTGTGTTTCTTCCACCCATTAATTCAGGATATCAATTTCAGTGCAGCAGCTTATCAGTAAGAAATATACAAAAAGTTTAAACTTTACCTTCCAGGAAACTTTGATGCTCTGTGGGGAGGTTGGCTCCAGAGTGACATCCTGTGGTGGCCCGTCAGGAGCTACAAATAAAGCACATCATTCAATATGACTGCATGCTTGTGTTTAAAGATGATCCACCAGTGAGAGAGCAAGTCACTTTTTATCCCATTCAGTTTCACTAGATGGTGATGTTGAGTTAAAAATATATTTTCCTTCACACTCTTACACAGTCCCATGCAGTTTCCACCTCAACTTAAAAAAAAAGTGTTTAATCATCAACGTTAACCTTTAAAATAATGTGAGAAATGATACATGTTTAATTTAATTTGAAGTTTATGACTTTATTTTAGCAATGAATCTAGTAAAATGGGGCATTTTAATGTGCTAGTATGTCTGTGGGGGGATCATTATAGGCAATTGAAGATAAGTGAACACTGATAGAGCTGACTAAAAGCAACAGTGGACTGATCTGTTTCCCCAGATATTAAAGATGATGGCCTCCATTTCAAACAACCATAAAATAATTAAGTGCAAGATGACTCAACAGGTTTGAGGGCCAGGAGGAGGAAATTGCCACTAAAGCTGAGGAGTTTCCTTCCAAACCAGCATTCAGACACATTTTAAATTCTCTACAGAGTATTAAAATGTGTGTTTTGAAGAAAGTGGAGTTTTTTTATGTACTAAGAAAAATAATTTCAGCTGCACCACAGTTTGACTAATTACATGTACCTCCTTATTGTTTGCAGTGTTCTTATCCTTTTCAGTAACAGTGTTATTTTTGAGCAGTTCATTTTACCATAAACTTTATACTATAATTAGGCAAAACTGTGAAAAATGCATTTAAAATCTCATATGATAGTGTTTCCACAAGACTCATGAGAAGCTCAGTTACCTGCTTCATCAGTAGTGATGGTGAGCTCGTTGCTAGGGTTGCTGTTGCCGATGATGTTCTTGGCAACCATGCGAATGTTGTAAGTGGAGGAAGGGTGGAGGTCAATAATTGTGGCCTGGTTGAGCTGTGGTGAAACATCTTTGGTTACCTGGGCTGATAGCCATGACGCTAGGAGAAACAGAGGGGGATAGTAAAATTTCGCATTTCTTATTTCTGGATTTCTTGTTTGCCGTGTAAAGGTTATCTCTTCAACTTGTGTCTACCTGATTTGTTCTTGCACTCAATATCATATCCTGTGATAGGGCTGTTGCCATCAAAGCCCATGGTCCAGCGGAGAGCTATGGTCCGATCTTTAACCTCCCGGATCTCCACCTCTGGAGGGTCAGGTGGTTCTGAGGAAAAGTGTGAACAGAGTTATAGCAATAGTCCTGAAAGAGAACTGGATGGCAAGCAGACCAGACAGATGCATCGTTTTTACTCTGGCTGTGATTTCCCCAGTGAGAGATTAAAGATAGCGCTGCAAAGAGCAGGAGTTACACTGGGTCAAAATTTAATTAATAAATGAATAAATTAAGTAATAAATATTAGAAAACGTTACTACTCCTAGAGGGAATTTTCTTCCAAACAGACCCACTAAAAAAGCCATGCGCTGAACTGAGTCTTACCTTGCACTGTCAGCTGTATGATGCCTCGATCCTCACCAAAGGAGTTGATGGCATGACAGGAGAAGAAACCAGAGTCCTCACGAACGGTTGGCATAATCTACAGAGAGACAAACCATATGCAGGATATTAGGGTAGGCAGAGAATCTAAAATGATGTTTCATGCCCGGTGATTTTTCAAAAAGGAGGACGGGCAGTGTGCTCAACTTCAAGATTCTTATCCTTTACCAGAGAGGGGATAAACCCTCTTTATCCTGACTCATGGTGGACATTTAACTACTAAATTAATTTTAAGATGATGTGAGGATTCAAGCCATGCCTTCCCTACGCTCTCCTTTCCATCTGTAAAGATAATGGATAAAAAGGACTGAAGGTTGTGCGCTTACTAAAACTAGAATGAAAACCTGTTTGCGTGGCAGTGAAACTGAGCACTCACCACCAGCGTAGAGACGACTTCATCAGCCACCTCTTTGACGGTGACCACATATCGGCTGGTCTCTGGGTTGATGATGCGTTCTTCTTTCTCCCAGCGCACCATTATGGGTTTCTCCCCATGAGCAATGCAGCTCATCCTCTTCTCCTCGCCCTGTGTAGCCAGAGTGGTGTTGGGGTAGGAAGTGATCATGGCTGGGACTGGATGGAGGGGACAGAGGTTTAGGGGAGAGAGTATGAAGAGCAAGATTAAAAAAGATGGATGCAAATGAAGATGTTATTAGAATAACATCAAATATAACCTTTTTAAACAGTATATTTACTTTCCTTTCCACCAAGGACCACTTTGGAATAATGTCTTTCATTGTGACACGTGTTCAACATTTGACTCCAAAACAAAAATAAATAAAATCATAGCACATATACATTTTCTAACTATGTTTCCTGTCTTAAACTGAAAAAACGGCTTTTTTCTGACAGTTATGACAACCATTTAAACACTCCAGGGACCATCAGGAACTCATGTTTGACTCAACCTGTCTCTCATAATACTTAGAGATTGAAACTGAGCCCTTCAGGTACCTGCTTTGATAATGACAGTGAATGGTAACTTGCTGTTTTCTGAGGATGAGGCGGAGAAACGGAGAAGAAAGTGGTGACTCCTGACTGAACTCCCAGTAGTCTAAGCATGGAGTCAGTCTGGCTCTATGCCGTAACCACACACCAGGCTCATTAGCAACAAATCTAGCCTGTGTGTGTGTGTGTGTATATGTGTGTGCGTGTGTGCGTGTGTCATTTTGCAGAACTAGTATCTGTTGTAAATGTCTCTCACCGATACTACTCACAGTCTGTACTCACACTCACACTGTTCTCATACTCACGCTTTCTTTCATTCTGTCCTTTTCTCTCTACTACATGAAGCCGTCTCCCAATTATTACACTCACAGAGACGTTCAGGTGCTATTCACAGTATAATTATCTCTAAAGTGTGAAGCTCCTGAGTCGGAATACTCTATATTAACTTCTGCAGTTTGAGCGGACTGAATAAAAATGCTAATCTTTATTAATGTGGACATAATCTTAATTGTTATTATAGACATTGCAGGTATAACAATACAAATACAAAATCTGATTTCTGCCAGCTGGCTTATAAACTTATAAACTGAAATGTGTTGGAACCTTTGAAGATGGTCAGAAAAAGGCAGGCAAGTTTAAATTACAGTAACTTAATATTGTGTGGAACATATTTCAACATTAACAAATCCAATAATGTTCCCCTTACAATGCGGAAAAAATAGTGAAATTATTGGCCACTATAATAATCTTCTAATGTGTTATTTATTTTCAAACAAACCAGATTTAAATTCATTACAGGAATTAATTTATTAGCAGACAGTAATCACCAGAAAACAGTGAAAAACATCACAGCCAAAATAGACTCCTCAAGTTGCTTGTTTTATTGACCAACAGTCCAAACGCTACGCTCTTCAATTTACAATGATTTCCCTAGTTTGCTTGATAAATAACTTAAAGCTACATTTACATTTTGATTTGCTGACATATTATCACCATATTAAGTTGATATGGAACATTAGCAAACAGTTGAAGCAACATTATCATTGTTTTGGAGTGGACATTTTTTGTGCCCACCTGGCAAAAGTGATACCAATATTCACTTTCCCTTTAGATCTGTTTTGGTCTCCACCAACTCCTGAGTGAAATGTTTTTCTCTCCTGCTGCTAAATGCGCCACTTTCTTTATCAGCTAGTTACTTTACTTTGTTTAATGTATGTTTTATTGCTTTATCGCCAAAACAGCTACCAGCTGTGGCAATAAAATATGAGCCATTTGATCCATTGTTCCTATGTTATGTGATCAGTCAATTCATTTTTACATTACAGTACTTTACATTTACTTTAGACAGACCTGGGTTTAGTACCATATGTTTATTAGAAGGTTTCCATTAGCATAAATATGTGCTATGGTGAATACTGTGTCATTGAAAAGGACAGTAGTGGTAACTACTATGTGGCAGATAGATACTTGTGTAGTAGAGGTTGGAGGCCCTCTCTTCCAAGAAGAGATGAAATTTGTGGGTTTGAGTCAGTGTTTGAATGTCTGTACACTCCTGAATAAAGTCTGTGTGCATGTGTATGACTGTTATCCTGTGTGTGCATATGTATGGATGTGAGTGCATGAGAGCAGCTGTGTCTTGGGGAGCTAAGTGGGCGAGCACAGAGAGCGGAAAAGACTTGTGCTCATGACACATCTCAGCCACACTACATGATGGAGGAGAGAGAGAGCATGTACCCCTGCAGCGCTAACTATGATCCCTCTCCCTTTCTCTCTCACTCCATCTCCCTCCTCAGGCTCCCACCAGGACAGCGATGATTTAATGATGAGAGAGACCACTTTGATTATTCATACGCAGCAGACAAGTCCACCGGCCGTGCTGTTGTCTCACACAGACACACACGCATTTGAACATATACAGACATGCATGAATAACGACAGACGCACTCACACACCCATGCACATTCTGAAATACACAAACAAAGACAAATACCAAATAGTGGCCCAGCACACTCATACAGTGAGCAAGTGTAGAAATACTGACAAGATAAAGAAAAAAACTTAAGGATGCACATGCACAAACAAATGCAAACCAAACCAGAAGCAATGGCACACACAAAAAAACAAAAACACTATTTAAAAATACACACATGCCTCCTCTCACACACACAGTGTTCTCCTGGGTCAAAACAGTATTTGTAGCAAACTTTGTAATAATTTGTTTTGGCTTCACACAGGCACTAGTCTGATACATATTGCTCTTACCAGAAGTTCCAGGATGGTTAGACAATCACGAGTCAATTAAAGTACTTGAATTTATAATGAATCATTTGTTATTGTGTACTTGTGTGAATGGCAAATTGCCCTGAGGTGTTAAACCATACCCATTCTGCAGCACAAGCACAATGCTACTGATTATTTTTCCCTTCGTTTCAGAGTGAGTGGATAGACAGGAAAGGTGGGAGAGAGATGGGGGATGACATGAACCAAAGGGCTGCAGATTGGATTCTAACCCGGGCTGCTGCAAAGGCCTCAGCCTACATGGGGCGCACGCTCATACTGGGTGAGCTAGAAGTCGCCCCAACTCAAACATATCTTAACGCTGATACTATTATATCTGTAATAAGCTATTTCTGACAATAATATCAGCCGTGTATCAGTTGGTCACTGATTTATATGTGTACAGTAAATTAAAATGAAGAGAGTTAACGAGCATTACCACACACAAACACAAATCCTACACAGCAATACCCCCTCGCAAGCAAATTAACACATACAGACTCCTTCAACATGTTTCTCACTTTTTTTCTCACAGTACATTTTCTTTTATGATGCAGCCAACAAAAATCAAAAAGGGGAGCTGCTATACTTGTATGTGTGCTAGTGTGCACATATGAGGCCTGTGCATGTGTGTGTATGTGCACCTTCAATGCCCGCCCACCCCCAACATGATGAAATGTGTCAGACTGGGGACTGCCAACGTTTAAACCTAATCTCTTATTCACTCGCAGCCCCTCCCTCTCCCTCGATCCCCATACCATCATCCCCCTTCCCACTGCCCCTGCACAGGAAATCGCTGATTTATTTTGCATGGCAACTATGAATTTTAAGTGAGTCCTATTAAAAGAGCCTTCTCATCCCCTTCTCTAAATGTTATTGCTACTTAACAGAGGCTATTTTCTCCATCTAAATCTGAAACCTTGGCAGTGGAAGTTAACATCGACAAAGCTTTTCTTTGCTCATCGAAAGAGAAAGGGCACGCAATGACAGCACACAAGACTCAGCACCGTGTGTATGTGTGTATTTGTTTTTGTATAAAATTGTCTTTCATTAGAATATTCGGCATTTATTTTCATATTTATGTATGACCACATGCTTGTCTTTATGAATATGCATACTGTATATTAATGCATTCAGTATGTCTGTGACTGCGTGCATGTATGTGTGAATGAAACATGTTAAATGTCTGTTTATTTAAAGGTCCCATGACATGATGCTCTTTGGATGTTTTTATATAGACCTTAGTGGTCCCCTAATACTGTATCTAAAGTCTCTTTCCCGACATTCAGCCTTGGTGCAGAATTACAGCCACTAGAGCGAGTCCCACAATGAGCTTTCCTCAGTATGTGCCATTTCTGGGGGGGCCGGTGGGTGTGGCCTTGACCAACTGCCACTTTGCTCGTTTGAAGAACATTATGTCTCTCTCTCTCATGGGTGGGCCAAATTATTTGGCAAAACGTATAACCTTGCCCTTTATGACCTCATAAAGGGCAAGATTCCAGATTGGCCCATCTGAGCTTTCATTTTCTCAAAGGCAGAGCAGGATACCCAAGGCTCGGTTTACACCTTTAGCCATTTCTAGCCACTGGGGGACCACAAGCAGGCAGGGGGAACGCATATTAATGTTAAAAAACCTCATAAAGTGAAGTTCTCATGCCATGGGACCTTTAAGATGTCATGTAGACTGCAAAACCTAAAATGTTCAGCGATCTTGGTCATGCATCAGTGGCCCTGGCTGAGGTGAGGCTACTCACTCATTTCCTCCTCCTCTCATCTCTATGCATCTGCCGTGCGGCACTTGCAGGGCCCCGGGCTAACCCTATTCTTTTTGATAGCCCATAATTGCTCGGTTGATGTATATTTTTTAATATCCAGCAATATTACAGGGCCTGGTAATAAAACACAGGCGGGTAGAGGAGAAAGTGCAAGTGGGAAGAAGGAAGAGAAGGGAGAAAGAGAAAGCCAAGGGGGAAAAGAAGGGGAACAAAGACAGGAGGTGAGGGACTGAACAGTGTGGAGGCTTACCTTTTACAAAGATGGGTCTTCAGCAGAGACGTGCGGTTATGTATCTGTATGTTAATGTATCATTTTTCAAGCAGAATTGCTAAACGTGTTGATATGCCTGTTAAAGTTATTTTTTGATGGCCCATAACAGAGGTAGATAAAAGCAGCTTCTCATTCACAGATCAAATCTGCCGGTTACAGTAACATGCTGGCAGATAGCTAGCTAAATAATTAAGTTTACGTTGACTACATTAATAGTCAAATGCAATGTCTGAGTTTTTAATGATTTTAGCTGACTCATTTTAAAATTGTAATAGATATCTTAGCACTTGATGGCTACATGCTGTACATGATATGATGCTAAAAGATTTATGCTAAAGCCACATGCAAGCTAGTTGTCCAGACATGCTCATTTTTCCCTGTTATGTTAGAGTAGATACAGTACACCTACCACTTAATTCATTCCACACACATTTGCTCTTTTGTTTTTTGGTTTCAGAAAGGATAAATACACAACCTTGCCCCTTTATACGAACAAGCAGAACAATTTTGTTACTTTACAAGATTCACTATGTTGACATTGTGAATGATTTAGAAAGAGAACTTACAGAAAAACATGCAGAGAGACACGGAGGAGCAGCACAGGTTGATGTATTTAAATGTACTACTCTAATATTCATCTGAGATTAAGTTTTACTATTTACTATTTTGTATTTTGTAAGAGTCAGATTCAATAAAGCTAAAAAATAAATAAAGCGTTGTTGTTGGTAGTGGGGGATTTAGACACTTGGAGGATACGCCAGCAAATGAACAAGGGTGAAATGAAACAAATAATGTGTTATTTATCTTTTTAATCTTTCTTTCATTGCTGGAAATGTAAGAAACAAAAACAGCCAGAGAGTGCATGCACAAAAGAAGCATGCAGACTGCTCTTCCCTTGAGCCCCTTCGTCGGCTTCTAATTGAAGTATTGACGGATTTAAATGAGGCTGAAATGCACTCAAGTGTTCCAGTGACTCATAACACGCACACTCACACGCACGCACGCACGCATGCAACACACACACACACAAAATCACACACGGTGCATGGAAGCAGACTGAACACAACGCACCATGAAATGATACACAAATAAAAACTGATGTGATTGCAAACACACATGCAATAAGTAAAATACGCCTAAAGTTTGTACGATAAAAATCCTACTGTATGCTTAAAAACGAAAAGAAATATGCACACAAACACACATGCAAACATAGTGAAATTGACATGATGGTGTTGGAGCGCAGTAATGGGCCCCCTTTTTTAAACCACTCATGCGAATAAGTACACTTCTACAGAAAGCATCTTGAGTGAACAAGTACAGTTTGGGGTTTAAAGGGCATGAAATGTGATCTGTTGATGAGTGACAAGCATGTTGCTGAGCCAGCATGTAATGACTGAGCAGCCAATGACAGCAGAGAAAGAACAGCACAGAGTTTTATCATAGGCCCAACGAACTAACAGCTGTTTCCTGTAATGTGAATTATTCTAGCTGTGAAGATGACACATCAATGCTAACTGAATCATAAATGACTTGAAGGTTTTAAATGACACTGTAAGAGAAATGTAATTCAGGAGTAAATGGTCAGAGTGTAAAAAGAGAATTGCGCTCACATGTGTTTATTCCATATTTATTGTTACTGATGATGACATATTCTGGGGATGCCATGATAGCATTGTTGGCAAAACAACCAAATAGATACTCAAGCACTAAAGTTAGATTTTGTGATTACAGTGGCGAAATATTACTAAACCTGCAGACTTACTGGTAAATGGTAATTTGTGATTTCTTCCAATTAATAGTGTGGCTGCAGCAAAAGTGTATGAATTCAGGGATAACTGCAAAAAGTAATGCTGCATGTTTGCAAAAAGTAAAAATAATATTCATACGTTTTAACAGCAGGCGTTATATGGGACAAAGGCTCAGTAAAATAAATGTGTTTTAATTGTGCATGTAGGGCCAAATGTATTGAGATAACAGTAGTTCTTCATAAGATAATTACAAGTTCTTGGCAATAGTACTTGTAATTTAATTATACGATCGCATATTTCATGAGGGTAAGTCAAAGTGAGAAGAAGAGTCTCTGTGCAGGTGTGTCAGAATTGTTCAATAGCAAAAAGAAAAGTTATATAAGAATTTCAGTATTTTTCTGTCATCAGTAAGAATAAGAGACTAATTATAGTAACTGACAAACAAGGAACTATAGATTTAGGGTTAATATCATATTCCACTTACTTACTATGTACATAACCATGTTCAACTTGTGGTAAAAAAAGAAAACTCCATTAATTTTCATAAAATGACTTGAAAAAAGCATGAGCATGTCTTGATATAAATAATAAAAGCTTTAAATAATGTTAACATTACAGTTCATGTTAATGAAACTACTAGTTATGAGAAGTACGTCTACATTATTTAGTACTGAAGCTATAAAAATTCCCTTTGATAGAGCCCAGAACAGCATGACACTAAAGCCTAGAGCGACAGCAGAGTGCGTTCAGTGGGTCAAACCCCATCTCTCTCTCACACACACATATCTCTCTCTCTCATTTACTATGTTAGATGATACTACTAACCATAAAGAATAATGAAACTGAAACTACACGTGCAATCTCAGTTTACTTCTCACACGCCCCCATTTCCCACAATCCTACAAGATGTGCACCAACAAATCTATATAGACTGTACATACATAAACCACTGCTCTTCATATGCTCTTTATATGTATTTTGGAGTTCATGTCCTCCAAAACCCACACTCAGGGGACTGTCACAGCCAGATCACATCACTAATTGACCAAAAGGCCTACTGGACCAAAAACAAAAAGGTCAGTGAGAAAAGGAGAAGATCTGTGCTGTAATTTAGTGCAACAACACTGTTCATTGGATTCCTTATTTCATCTTACCCTAACTTGTTTATGGTGAGTTGTTTCTTTGACTCTGAAGGACTCATATTGGTAAAATGGAGTTCAGTAGATGCAGTACAAGCATATCATGAACAAATGCAATTACCATTTAGTAGATGTATTTTGTATGAGCTAAAACACAATATGTATGACACAAGACCTTGTTTGCTTATAGCTTACTTAAGTTAAGTTAAAATAAAATAAATCATTTCTTAAAAATCAATGGTTAGTGTTTGGACTTAGATATGCTACTTGCAGTTGAGTCTAATGTAGTCTACTGCAGCCACAGTGTTTGTTCTCTGCTAGAAAACGAAATAAAAAAGGTTAGTACAGCCATAGGTCAACTGCATAGCAACTGGGTGCTACAGTCAGCAAACTGACCTATGAAAACACAGAGAGCATGTTCTTCTCTGAGCCTGCCGCTGTAGCATTGATGGCTTCACACAGTGGCAGCTCCCAACCTTGTACACTGCAAAGCTTAATTACAGTGACACATGAATATCCATTGCATGCCAGCTGATATTAATGATAACAAGTGCTGATTTATCCAGAAGGAGAGTTCTACAAAAATGATTGTGTTGGCTTCTCATTTTACAGAGAGGTCAGAAGTCAGGGTCAGTTACAGTTAGTTATATTTTCATCTCATCACTTAAAATGGCAAGTTTAATGTGTTTTCCTTGTAAATGTAACCCAGGTATATGTATCAAGTATATGTACATGTTTTACACATTTGTGTTCTATGGATCAGACTTTAAGCTGATGAGGACACAGAAAGAGATAGAGAGAGAGAGACAGAGACAGAGACAGAGACAGAGAGAGGGCTGCCCATCAGCGGGGCTCATTGTGCTCCAGTTTGAAAACAGTAGCACAGGGAAAATAAGCCCCACTCACATCTGAGCACCATGAGGAGCCACTCCTAGCACTATAGGGGAGCTACATGCTAATGCCCTCTGGAGGCAGGACACCTGTAGTCGGGGATATTAGCATGTCATGCTTAAATTTACTCAGAAAAAGGAGAATAAGCTGTGTGTATACAGACAGATTTGTGCAGAAAAAATGCTCAACAACTCCTGGTCCTTTTACTATGAGCATGGACATGAGCATAGCCTCTATATCAACAGATGAAAGGTTTGATCAGAATCATGACCCCTTTAATGCTATTCTTAACTTATTAAGTATTTTTTATTTAGCTGAAGCTCATCATCTGTACATCTCAGACTCAGTTTGTACATCATTTGCACAGCTTGTCTACTGAATTTGCTGATGTGAATCTTACTTCCTTCCATTCTTTTACAAAGTAAATGTTTGGCCAATCAACTTTACGAGGAGTATAGCGATCCGTATAATCCTGCAGCAGGGAATCCTTTTTAACGGCTGCTTGTGGCTGCAGCAGCCCAGACATTAAAATACACAATGATTACTGCCCATCAGCTGTTATTGATCGTGCATCAGACGCAGGTTCTTACTTTTGACAGTGAGGTACATAGACTTGCTGACATCAGCTCCCACGTCGTTGCTGACCTTACACAGGTAGAAGCCGCTGTCGTCCTCCAGCACGTGTTTGATTAGCAGCGAACCATTGCTCAACAGCTGCACACGAGAGCCGCTGTTCAGTGCGATAGGCTGAAACTGGGGGACGCCCGCACCTGGTAGGAAAAGAAAAGATACTGTAAATAATGAGAAAATAAACATTTAGACATAGTATCCAACTTTTTATATAGTCCATACAGTATATAACGTACCTATATAAGGACCTGTACATTTCAGAAGATGTGATGCATGTATAATACTTATACAGTTTTATCAGTGAATTGACCTCCAGTGTGTACGTGTGTGTGTGTGTGTGCGTTTGCGTGTGCGTGTGTGTGTGTGTGTGTGTGTGTGTGTGTGTGTGCGTTTGTGTGCATGAATTCATTTGACCATTTATCTGTGTTTACAGATTTGATGACAAAGCCTGTCAGATTTAGGGAGGATTGTAAACATGTTTTTTAACACCAGGCCTAAATCCTTAAACCACCAAACAGCTGCTAAACACAGTGAAGCAGGCCGAGCTGCTGGTGTGATGCAATCAGAACAGACATAATGCTTATGTTTAACAAGACAGCAGATTGATGCAGAAGAACAACAGGCAGAAGGAGAGCAAAGCAGAGATGCCTTGCTTTGCTGCTGGCCTTCAACACTGAGACGAGCCAGTGAGATTCAAAGATGATAACTGTAGCTAGACGTGGATTTTTACTGATTATTTAATCATGTGTGTCAACTCTCTGGGTTTATTCTTTGCATTTATGTTTGTTGAATACTAGATCCAGAAGAAATGGCCTTGGTCGAGGACAGACTAATCCTAAAGAAATGGATTTGTCTGGTTTCAGAACAAGACAAGTAATGCTGTGCACGTGTCTTTTCACAATTCTTAAAAATCCAATAATAATAGACATATTCTGGCCTGCTGCCTACACGTAATTAATACCTATCTTTCAAATAGAACATTATATAATCACTCTTGTTCTATTATCAAACAATACAGTATCTCATTCTGCAATGGTGAACTTAAATCCATAGGAAATGTCACTGACAATAATGAAATAAAGATAACGTCTTTAGCGCAGTCTGCTCTTATAGTAATGAAAGCACTGTATCCCACCTTGCTCATGTAGTATTTAAACACATGTGAACTGAGCCAGACATTGCATTAGCTTGTGTTAAAGTTAGCGTGTAGAGATTAGGCTATTTAGTGAGCTGTAGGTTTTTGATATTTAATTAAAATGCAGTCAAGTGGTCGTGGCTAGACTAGGGGTCAAGTGGTGACTTTGTTTCTGCTCTCCTGGCTCTGAGAGAGAGAGAGAGAGAGAGAGAGAATTCTTCCTTGAATTATGGATTTTGCATATCCAAATGGTGCTAGTCATGCTAATTGCAGTTGACCTTTACTTACTGTTCCATATATCCCAGGGAGACTCTTGTCTTCTCTTGTCTGTTGCAGAAAAAGAAAGCCATTCTCTGGACAAACTGCACTCTGGCTTACAACAAATTAGAATATAGCTTATACCAAGCCACCTACCCTGGATACATTTTTATTCCTGGTGTTTTCATTGCTTCTTTGCTCACTGTAATCGCGTGGAACAACATATTACAGAGCACCAAGAAGATGTGAAAAACGGTGGAAAAATATGTGACGAAGGCTCAAACAAAACACAAAAACAACTTGGGGCCGGGCCAACTGAACCACGGGGCACTTCCTGCTAGATAGGTAAACTACAATTGGGTACACACACACACACACACACACACACACACACACACACACACACACACACACACACACACACACACACTGTTCAACCTAATTTCTCTGTACTGATCAGTAATGGTCAGACATTACTAATCAGGCATGAGGCTTGCTTGTCTCTTACACACACACAAATCCAATCAAAGGGTAAAACCACATCTCATTCTTTTATTCCTTTGATCACGGGCCTAGTGCACACACACATACATACACACACTTGAGTGAACAAATAAACACACTCACGCATCACTCCTCATTGGTTGTTGTCCTTCTGTTGGGGAAGCTTTCATCCCTTGTTATATGGATGAAGGAGCAAACACATGGGGCCCCTTTTCATCTGCCCTGCTCTAGTGGCTAAACTCACCTGCTGCCTCCCTGCCTGTGTGTCTTTCTGCTAACACTATTTGTATATCTGTCTGTCTGTTTTGCCTGTCTCTCTCTCTCTCTCTCTCTCTCTCTCTCTCTCTGATGATTCTCTAATTGTGCAGGTGAAACCCTGTAAGCCCCCAACCCCCAGTTCACAGAGCAGATGGCTGTGTGTGGATGTATGGCTGTGCATTCACACACACTGATGCTCTGGCTGTGAATAAAGCAAATGGAATCCACTCTCCTTCAAAAGCTCTACTACAGCACTCAATTTCGCTCACATTTAAGAAACACAGTGAGGCCCTGCTAGCTGCACACAAAGCTGCACTGTAGTTGGCAAAATTATCGTTAAATGATAACTCTTGAAAATTGATTGCAGTTTGTCTTGTGAGTGTTAAACATAGTGTGAATTATAAGACTGTGAAGTATACCACTATATCCATTACATTTGGGGTTAATTACCTTAAATGATGAACTTCCATGTTTGATTGTTTTACAGGCCCTTTGTATTATTACGAGCCAACATATTGGCGCTATTGCAGAGCATCCTGGTGACTCTGGAGACCCAAGTCTGCTTTCTTATTCTGTGAGTTTAAATTCGAGTGAAATTTGCTTTCAATTCCAAATGATAATTCATGCAGTGTTTAATGTACCTTTAGAGTGTTCCCATACGATGGTGGGTGGTGGGTAGCCTTCAGCTGAGCAGTTCAGAGTCACAGTTTTCCCATAGATCCCATCTTGATCCTCAGGCTGAACCACAAACTGAGGAGGAACTGTACATACACATAAAGTAACAGTTGACATTGATTCATTACTTTTTTTTGGTGTCTTTATTATGCTTGTAGCTGAGATATGCAGGTTTTCATACCAGTCAAACACTACACCATTCAATTTTACCTTCAGCCAGACAGGAGTGATGTTTGGCACTGCAGGGATTGCTTAAAATGAAAATCTGCACACATACTACAGATTATAGTACTCCACTAGGTGCCATTGGATATATAACATGTTCCTTTGTGTTTTCTCACCTCGAACAATGAGCTGACTCTGGTGCTCCACTGCAGCAGCCTCGTTGCGGGCGATGCAGGTGTAGTTGCCGTTGTGGTCGGGCGTCAGGTTGGAGATTCGCAGTGAGCTGGTAAAGTCGATGTTGTCCACAGTCACACCCAGGCTGATGGGGATCGGCCGTCCATCTTTTTGCCAGGTGATGTCTAGCGGGCGGTCGCCTGACATAACCACGCAGGGGATGAAGACACGCTGGCCGATGGTGAAGCGCTGGAACTCAAAGGGTTGAATGTAGGGAGGGACTGATAGTGGAGGAAAGAGACACAAAGATCAAATGTGATTTCAGCTGTGCGTTTCAAAGACCATCTTAATTCCCTGGATTCTGTGGCAGGTGTTGTGTCCTTTTTCTCAGAGTAATCCTACCATCTTCTAACTATCTTCCTTATCCTATAAAGAGGTCACTGAAGGAACATAAAAGACCTGAATAGCAAAGCATTCTGCAATAATTCCCTGTCATTCTGAGACTGGAACATTTAGTCCTTTCAGCACAATAAGCTAAGAGAGCACACAGGAACAGCACAAAAAAAAACTTTGAGGTGACTCATTCAGGTTGCTTGAAAAAAGAAATTGAAGTGAACTTTTCTCTTTGTCTATTAATAATTATATATTGATCTACTAACCTACCTATCTTCTAGCCTGGCTATTACATCAATCTCCTATTTTCTTTTTTACCCATCTGAAAACCCTGATTGCAGGACTAGTGCATATTCAGGAAAAAAAAAACAAGTGATCAGAGTCAATCTGGCTGCATAATATAATGACACAGTTATACAATAAGATCTATTCAAATTGCCTACACTCTATTCTCTGGGAAATCTCCAGCCATCACACAAGTAATCTGTGTTTGAGTGTCCAGTGAGTTCAAATAACACTGAAATAAGCAGCACTTTAGCACCTTATTTAATTCACAACAAAGTGGAGATAATGGACTCCAGGGATCCCCAAAGACACTTCCGCATTTCAAGCATGAGCAGAGTAAATTAACAAATGCACTCGCTCACTATAGAACCTCTGGGAAGTGTTGCTTTATATCATCGCTCTCTCTTTAGTTCTCACTTTCTCTCTCCATCTGTTTTCCTTGCTCATTTGGTAAGTGTAATATAGTGACAACAGCCTAGCATACTGTACAGAGGGAAGAAAATTGAGCATAATGGGGAAGCCCGTTTTCGTATCACCTATTACATTTGTAAGATCTCAGTGAGGATCAGTCACTCAGCTCTGTAATATCAGTGGCACTTATACAGTCTTCATTAGGTACCCTGATATACTGATGGAATATCAGATAAATTTAGAAGTCTGGTGAGATCTGATATAGCTGTCTGCCTTTCTGTGTGAGTGGGCTGTTTTTATTTATCCATCTACTAACTACTACTACTACTAAGGGGAGGGAGAGGGGGGAGACCGGCAGGAAACTGACACAGGTCAGAGTCAAACCCTGGGCCTCTGTGTCAAGGAATAAACCTTGATATATGGGCGCACACTCTACCAACTACCCCTGAGGCAATTCTTAGATGCACATGTAGACACTGGGCAGAAAAAAGAAGTACCTCAGAATGTGTCTTACATTTCCTATTTAAACTATCTATCAAATTCAGCTTTATCACAGCACAAAATATGAGACGTTGGCATGAAACCATTAAGAGTTCTAACACAAAATCAAAATTATGACAGTTGAAAAGAACAGTTCAACATTTTGGGAAATACGCTTATTTACATACTAATGGAGCCTCCAGGAGGTCACAGAATATGGGCGAGAAATAGTCCCACTGACCCATAAAACCACAAACTGTCATTTTTTACACTTTACAGATTTGTTTGGGACATTTTAGGCCTTTATCTAATAGTACAGCTGAAGACATGAAATGGTAGAGGCGGGGGAATGCAGCAGGTTGGAATCAAACCTACAGTTGCTGTGGAAAGGACTGAGCCTCCATACATGAGGCGCACACTCAAACAGGGGAGCTACTCATGTGTCTTTACTTCACAGAATTTTCTTAAACAAATGAAAATAAATAAAATATTCATTGGTGAGCTTTAGATGTGCTGGTAGGCAGAGTTTGTTACCTTTTACTGGGCTAGCTGTTTCACCCTTTTCCCAGTCTCTATGCTAAGCTAAGAGACTACCACATGTAGCCCTATACTTCACAGGAAGTTATGAGAGTGGTATTGACTTTCCAATATAACTCTCAGCAAGAAAGCAAAGGAGCACATCTCACAAAATGTTGACCTATTCCTTGAACAAAAAAAACATGTGATGACAAATACATTAGAAGATGTCTTGCGTAACAACTACAGCACTGCATTGTTCATCAAATAAAACTAAACATTGTAGTGACAATATATATATATACATATATATATATATATATATATATATATATTACAATTACAAACAAAAATAAGAACAAAATAAGTTTCTTGACCAGCTGCATGGCCAAGAATCAAAATGCATGGGGAAAAAAAACATCTCAAGGTTGCGCAACATATTAAGCTCAATTCACTTTGTCTACCCAACTCAATGGGACTAACCTCTCACAAGAACATGGACACTCTGGGAGTCCATCTTGTTGGGTTGGACCATCACCTTGCAGTTATACTCGCCAGCATCCACCTGCTGCACATTGGTCAGCTTCAGTGTGCCGTTGTTCTCAAATGCTCGCTGTCGGTGGTTAAACGGTAGCAGTGCCGAGTTTTTGTACCACTTTATGGAGTAGTAAGGGTAGCCAATCACACGGCAGTGAACAAACGCGTCTCGTCCAGCAATCGCTGTGATGTTTTTCATTGGACGAATGCTGGCGCGGCCTAAGGAGGGACAGAGAATGAGAAAGGATCCTCTTTAAAGACATTCAGTGGATAGTGACAACAAATAACAAGAGCTTTATTTTTGGTGTTTTTGTAAATAAAACTATATTTCTGACCCATGCCAGTCCATATTTCTGTAGTATTTAAAAAAGAAAAGTTTAACTGCTTGACAAAGAACATAAAACGGAAAGAATTCTCTGCAGCTTCACATATACCTGCCACCAAAATACTTAAGATATATAAAAGAACTGTTGTTTAGAGCTTCTTTTTCTTACCACAAGATGTTAACTTAACTTAAGATGTTGTCTTAACTATAAGTAGAATGCAGTGAAAAGACGACCATATTAAAGTGTGCTAACCATCTGAAGGAAAGCAGAGCATTTAGATAACACTGCACTACTGATACTTATAACTCTGTTTGTGCTGCTCACCCACATAACAGTGATACATTCTGTGTCTCATAAGATGGAAACAGAGTAATCACTTTAACATCTAATCGTGAAGAGTTGAATTGGCTGCTTGAGTAATAAATACACGCAGACACAGACACACATGAACACTCACTCACATATACAAGCAAACCCCAGATAAATTTATTCATGCAAACAGAAGAAATATATTTTTCTTCCGGCTATTTACAAACCAGCCAATTTTGGAACCCAATATCCAGATACGCTTATGTGCAGCAAACCAGGATAATTCATTTGACCTAAAATACAGGCATGTTGGAAGAGCACAGTAACAAATTGGAGAGAAAGGGACGAGGCAACAATAATAAATATTATACAAACGGTAGAGAAAATGGAAATAATGCAACAAAAAAAACGGATGGAGCCAAAACCAATCAGTGAAGAACACCCTATAAAGGAAATGTAATTGTGATTAAATATTTAATACTAGCACTAAAAATGACTATAAAAAAATGCAAAGAAAAACTAAGTAAGGAAAAAGAATCAAATCATCACAAGCAGAGAACCAAAAAAAATCCTAAAAAATCCACATTACAATTCCAACAATCCAGCAGTCATGTACTGCAAATACAAGTACATAGTCAGCCAACTGGACAGAGAGACACAGACAGACATACAGAGACAGACAGGTATGTGTATTGTTGTTCTTGGAGGAGCTGATTTGACAAGCACCTCTTACGTTTATTCGAGCCTGGTGGTACACAACCCCGGCCGAGTTGCTGCACGTGCACCGGTAAACCCCGCCGTCCTGCACCTGGGTGTGTGTGACGTTGAGCTGGCTGACGACGTGGCCCTCGTGAGTCTCGTAGTGGCCCAGGTGGTGGTGGCTGTCTTTGATGACGGGGTCTTCGTCCAGTGACCAGCTGCACCTGGGAGGCGGAGTGCCCTTGACATTGCAGACCAGGAAGACGGGCTCGTTTGGGTTCACCACCTTCTCACTGAAGGAGGACAGGATCTTTGGAGTACCATCTGCGGTGGGGGACAAGGTGGAACAGGGTTGGGGACAGGAATACAATGGTGAATAAAAGGGATGTTAAGGTTTTAGAAAATCATTGATTTGCAGTTTAGTTTAAGTTCTAAAGTGGTGCACTTCTATCATACTTATCCTGCCGTACACCTGGCTTACCAACCAGTATCCAAATGCCAGTATCTGTATGTATGTACAGCGTGAAATGTTTACATCAGTTAAAGCCTGTTTAGTTAATCTGACTTTGGCAGTTAGGGATGTGTGAACAGATGTGTTATTTGCTGTAAGGGGTCAATCTTTTTCAACTCTTTTTGTGTCAAATAATAATAATGTAACACAGGGAAAGGAAAAGTCATGACTTTTTGTCAAGACTTCACAACTTTTTTTCATTATGAACAGTGATCCAGGAGCTTTTCTTCCAGACACTGAGAGTGGTTGGCTTTTGAAATGTTTATGTCTGCCTGCTGCTGCTCTCTGATAATCTAGATCTGTTCCACATTATTATAGATTATCGATATCTTCTTTTTGCAGCTCCCTGGCCACAGGAGACAGTTGCCTGAGCAACGCTGCCAAGGTAAGCTGTTTGATTCAGTAGTGTGTGCGCATGTATATTTTTGTATGCATTCCGGAGTCTGGGATGATTCTTCTAATGGGGGCCTATAACAGAGAGTCACAGCAGTTTGCCATTAACACATAAACCCTATTGATCTCTAAGGTCTAAATCTGTTTCTGGTAACTCACTGATTATGCATAAGACAGCTGCTACAGTGTGGCTTTTGGTCAGCATATGTGTGAATGGTTCGCCCTACAAATCACATGCACACATTTTACCTTCAAGGATGACTTGCACAAAGTCCTGTGCAGACATTTTGCCCTTCCTGGCGAAGCACTGGTAGGCTCCCCCGTCACTCTTCGACATCCCCTCCATGATGAGGTTCTCCCGGTTGAGTCCAGTGAAACGGACATTGTTACCAGGGTAGATGATCTCTCCGTTGCGGTACCATGAAAGCTCATACTCGTCTGAGCCGCTCACGCTACAAGACAGAGACACCTTGCTACCCACACTGCCTTTCACCTTCCGAGGGCTGACCACTGCCTTCAAGGGCTCTAAGCACACAAAAATAAGAGACATTTTGCCTCTTTTAAAGGAGCATTCATTTGTGTTTTAATAATAGTAACACTGACAGGAAGACAGTAGGTCAGATAGTGGAGAAAGTCAGGTTAGATTTGAGCAGCAAGACTACATAAGATTTTCAGAGGAAAAGGTATAAAAGGTAGGAGGAAAAAATGTAACACATTTGTTTTGGATAAATTTGAATTAACAATTTAGTCTAAAAGGTATTGAAAAATGCCCATCACAAGTTCCCAAAATGTTTGTTTTGTCTACCCAACAGTCCAAACCTCAAGTATTTTCAATTTTGAATTATATAAAGAGAGAGAAGAAGCAAATCAGTAAATGTATGGCATCTTTGCTTGATAAACAACTTAAATGATTAAAAATAATTTTGTATCAACTATTTAATTAATTCTTTCAGCTGTAGTTTAAATAGGTAACTCCCTCCTTTTAAACAAAAAGACTTACGTTTGACGTAAAGACGCCCCATGACCTCAGTGTTGCCATAACTGTTCCACACTTCACACACGTATGTCCCAGAGTCACTGGGCTGTGTGCTTTCTATCAGCAGTCCTGTGATGGTCTGGCGGAAGCGACTGTCAGGCTCCAAAGGGCTGTTGTCCTTCAGCCAGCGGTATTTGGGCGTTGGGTAGCCTGAAGCCTTACAGGGCAGCTCCACCCGATGATTAATCATCACCTCTCGGTGGTCAAAGCCATCCAAGATGCTTGGCTCAGCATTGGTGGGGTCTGGAAGGAGCAGAGAATTATTGAGTGTTAATTAGTGATGTGCGTGGCCAGGCGCTTGAAAGTGTAATCCAATATTGATTCTTGGGTTCAAGATCCAGTTCTATATACTGTATATTTTGTTATGTGAGGGAAAGGAGAGAAAAACAGTGTGTTCCTAAAATTGACCCCACAATCAAAACAAAGACATGGCTTTGCTCCTTTTTTATCCATTTATTCATCTACATGCTAAATGCAAAACATTATAAATGGCCCTCATTTATCAAACTGTGCTACTATATACAGCTGAACCTACATCAGAGTACAGCCTGCATTTCAATGGTTGTTGACTTGTTACTGACTGGCCTGAAGTAGGGCTGCATACAGTAATTCATTGTTAACCTTAGAGTAAATCGGCCTGTGACAGGATTGGACTGTAAACTCTATCCCAGCCCTGTACGTTGATTCACTAGTCTTGCTTTACAGTCCTGCAAATCAATCAAAATGTCTGCGGAGGACCCATTATTCATAGGGGAAAACATTTTTAAAGTGGAAATAATTTTTGTTGTCTGCAGTTTTATAATGCCAAATCCAACTTGAAAGTGTACGTTTATGTAAGGTTAATCTTTGCATTATCTACAGGAAGTATCCAATACAATAGATACATTTATATTTGTCCTGTATGTATTGTCTTTGCAATTAAATTCCAGTTTGAATGCAATACTGACCTGACACAATGAGACGTGCGCTGTTGCTCTGACGAGTCTCACCGGTGTAGCGGTGGCGTGTGGTGCAGCGATAATTATTCAACCCATCCTCAGGCAGGACGTCCAGAATATACAAGGCTCCTGTGGATGTGATGAGATATCTTTGTCCTGGAAAAGATTTTAAAAAATAAATTAAAAAAAAGGGTGGAATCACATGAAAGGTAGCAGTTGTGTGGTTGTTATGTAGGATCAAAACATTTTACAGTATACTTTTACAGTATAAAGAATTTATTCACTCCGCAACAACAGGATTTCTTTCTCCTAAGGGTGTTTGTAGAGTGCATGGCAAATCTGTTGAAGTATGAATCTCACAGCACACAACATCTGATTATGGTAAAATCACCTAGATGACAGAACACAAAATGTATCCAGAAGAAAGAAACGCAGAAACTGTATTCATGAAATCAGATCTGCATATGAAATCTTTGCCCTTTAACAGATTTTATTGTCTTCTCTATGACTAACCTCACTGATGCCAATGTCTGGTACAGAGAGACAATCCCTCCTTAGCTGTCACAGCCAGTTCAGTATGTAGGGTAATGTTATGTTAATTCTGCAGATCAAACCAGGATGAGTGGGGTTGTCAACATCCATAAGGAAAGAAACCTTCCTCTCTGCCATCACATGAATGCCCACATTCCCACAGGAGCAGATTGATGTCAAAACTGATCGAAAAAGCAATTTACAGGAGATTGTCTTAACTGGAGAGTGGTGGGCATGCTAAGACAGAGGCAACTTAGGGAGCCTTTCAGGCCCGAGGAGAAACAGCACTGTAACAGCTACATTTAATGTTAACAGGGTCCAGAAGAAAAACATACACAGAAAATACTGCTGTGCGGGTTACAGTTTAACACATTTAAAAAAAAAAAAAAAAAAAGTCACCTTTGCATCTCTAACTTTTAATACAAAATGGGGAGTGGAAAAAAACACACAGCAAAAATATTTACTTATTTATCATCCTTTCACAAGACAAATATTTTGAAAGCTTTACATAACCTAATAAAAGATTAAAAAAGGGGAAGACTGGTGTCGATATTTGTAAGGTGACGTGTGTTGTGGGTTGGGTCTTTAGTTGGGATTATTTTTCCCTTTCTTTGGGTCCTCCTTCCGCTCCCCCACACAACAACGTGTTTCATGTGGGATTATTTCCTGAAGGAGGTTTCTATTACTTCCTGCTTTTTTATTTTTA
Organism: Percina caprodes; assembly: GCA_013375575.1. Classification (NCBI taxonomy): domain Eukaryota; kingdom Metazoa; phylum Chordata; class Actinopteri; order Perciformes; family Percidae; genus Percina; species Percina caprodes. The sequence goes on along the minus strand of JABXJD010000108.1, from coordinate 621,455 downwards.
TTAAAGATTATTTTTGGGGAAATGTGTAGGTCTTTATTGATAGGACAGCTGAAGAAATGAAAGGGGAGAGAGAGGGGGAACAACATTCAGGAAAGGGCCACAGGCCAGAGTTGAACCCGGTTCTGTTGTGTCGAGGAGTAAACCTCCATATATGGGCGCCCGCTCTACCAACTGAGCCTTCCAGGCACCCTATTTTTTCCTATTTGTGTGAATTGATTGACAGTAAGCCGGGTGTAACGTAATGTGTACATTAATATGAAAACTTGGCATTATGACATTACAATTAACAGGGAAACTTAACACTCAACACGTTGTGCTCACTGTGATGGATTATCAAGCTCTGGCAATTCGTGTCCGTGAAGAATGAATGGCAGCAAATGTTTTGCTATGAAGGTCTTACAATATACCTGTACATCTAACTACTTGGACTGTGCTTGAAGATTATTAAGAAGATGGCACCAACACTGGTAAGTCTTGGGTGAGTCTGATGCAGGTTACAATTTTGAAATTATTTCTGCATATTTGATTTTGATTGCTCCCGTGCCTGAAGACAGTCATATCAGCAATTTTCCAAAATATAACGAACTGGGGATGTGTTGCAGCAGCTAAAGCAGATTAACAGTAAGTAATTCATTTAAGTTGAACAAGGGGAGCTGTAGAGTTTCTTGTGATTTTTCTCTAAAACAGAGATAGTTAACATGTAATATAAAAAAAGAAAGGGATAAAAAAAGTAAGGAGTCTGTCGAACAAAAGCAACTGTTTACTGGTTCCACTTATTATTCCAGTATTATTCATCATCCTCATTCTCATATCTCACTTATTATTTACTATTTATTCATCATTCTCATATCTCACTTATTATTTATTATTTACTATTTACTCATCATTCCCATTCTCACATCTCTCTTATTTGTTATTTTTCATCATTCTATTTCCTATTTCAGAACTGTCCATAATGTTCATATAATAACATAATACTATTTATCCCAGTATCCTTGCACTATGCTCCATATTTAAATAATTTTTATTGAACTCTTCGTTAACTCATTCTTCTATATTGTTCTGTTTAGAATATGTATATATTGTGTATATATTAGTGTGTATATTTTTGTTTTGGTTGTTTTGTGTGTAAGCACAGTGTGAGCAACGATGCTCCAAAGAAAAATTCCTCGTTTGTGTCCTCATACCTGGCAAATAAAGCTGATCCTGATTCTGATTCTGATCAGAGAGAAAACAGCTGTTATAATTGCAGTATTTCTCCTTCATAACATGCTGTAGTGCTGTGTTAAGTTACAGTGTTACCAGACAAAATAATGGCACAGTCCAAACCAATTAACTCAACAAATATTAATGAGAAATGAGAAAAAATATTCCTTTAAACATTAGATTGTAAACTAATGTCAACATCAAACTGCTACATGTTTTAATATTTCACTTGAGACTAATATGTATAAAAGAAGCAAAACATGCATAATAAGCTTACATTTCATATGCAATTTATACATGCAAAGAAAAAACAACCTTGTGGGGTTAAGCAAACAGGGGGAATACAGAGAGAGGCGGGAGAAGAAGAAAAAAACTGCACAGCTATTGTAAGCATTGACCTAGATAAAACCGCCAGCAGATTCCACGAATTTGATGTCCTGAAGGGGTTTCGCTGGTTTACATACATGGCAGTTAGATGGGCAACCAGCAAGTGGAATCTATAAAGAAAGGGAGGGAGGGAGGGAGGGACAATGTAGTGTGTGTTTGTGAGTGTGTGCAGATGCCGGCAGCCATGCATGCATGCCAGTGTGCAAGACAATTGGTGGGAGGAAATCTTCTCAGAGGTTGAGGGGGCCAGATGTAGAAAAGAAAGCATCACTGTTTATGATCATTGCCTTTGCTTTAGTCTTTACTGGTTCTGTACACATCTGTAGCTACAAAAGCAGAGATAATTTGTTTTCTTTTTTTTGCATAGCTTTGTATTTCAGTATTTATTATTAATTCTTCTTATATTGTTATTAATTACTTTTTTGTTACTGATCACATGTGGCGGTGATCAGTACCATAAGCAATAAAAAAACTAGAAATAGCTTATTAATAAATAACACTATATTGGTAAAGGTGAAAACCCTAAAAATAAAATGTAATATCAATGAGTAGCAAAAACAAAATTGAGAAATTTCATCCAAAGCTGTCCACTCCACACATACTGCCTCTTTTTTTCCTTTTTTCTTTCCTCTCTTCTGGCTTCTCCATTTTGATTCTGTACTGGTCCTCTGAAATCTCACTGTGGAATCCATCTTGAGTGAGACAAAATGGTATTTCACTCCAGCCGCTGTGAGCTGCTGCAATTTCCTCTTCAAGCACCTCTATGCTCCTGCAATGCCTTTTTAAGACGTCAGAGCTCAGTTATTGTGTTATGCTAGAACAAAGTGCAGGCAGAGGGGACACTACAGTATGAAGGGGATTCAAAATAAGAGCTATTGCATTGAATTGTATTTTATTGTATTTCTTCTCTGAAACCTGCTACCTTTAATTCCACTGCTTTGTCTTTAACTCACTCACTGCCTCAGCATTTACGAGTAATTGCCGTCCATAATGCCAGAATGTCAAGTAAGAAACTATGCAGAATAGTAAGAATGGTAAACTGGTAGTATACCGCAGTGTAGTGTATAAACTGCCATGGATTAATTAAGGCAGTAATTGAGGCCTCAGCTCCCAGATGCATTAAAAATCCTCTGGACAGAGATTTCTGTGTTACTGTCAGAAAGTGGAGTCCATCCCTCCATTCATTCACAGACACTGCTACTGTAAAGTGAAAAAGTGCTCCTTTCGGCCACACACACTTTATCTAATCATCCCCACTTTGCCAGAGACAGAATCTAATACGAACAGCGGGCTCTCACTCTCAGCAGGCTAAATAAGCCTTGACGTACAGATGAGCTAGTGTCACAGCATCCTCACTGCCAACAGACACTCTGAAGTCGCTGTAATTTAAATGAGAGCCGAGGTGGTCACATCATAGCTGACAATCTGCATTGGACAACAGTGAATTACAGTACATAAACTGCCAATGTTTTTATTCCAATAGTCAATGCAAAATGAACATCTTTAGTCAAATCTGGATGCAAGTGTTTCATATTTGTGGCATGTTACTAATAATAAACCTATTTTTAGGGCCCTATTGAAACTGAAGGAATTATTATTTTGTGTCATGTATCGCTTTTTGGGGACATTCCCATACTCAAAAACTCACAAAACTTTGCACATGCATGAGGCCTGATGAAAAATATAACATGGATATTTTTAGGGTTTCGTAGATAGCCGGTGGTTTTTCTTTAAACCAATCACTATTGTCTTGGGCGGCGCTAAGCTCTGCATGAAGCCGCCGTAAAATAGTCATGCAAGAGAAAACTCAGATTGGACAGATAGTCTAGCTAGCTGTCTCAATTTACCCTGCACAGATCTGAGGAGCAGTTAACCATAGTCCCCATAAATCTGCATGAGTTTAACATTCCAACACAAAGAAAGTGGAAGGAAACAGACACTGGCAAAAATACATGCAGCTAGCGGAATTTCCTGCGGCAGGAAATCAGCCTTATATGATAAACAACCTCCCAATTTACATGAAACTTATGTGTTGTATACATGTGATATTGAGAACTTTTGAACCATTTAAGGTATAGTCTTGTGTGAGGTTTAACTCAGCAGAGAGTTCCTTTTTCATTAGTGACGGTTTGCCTTGCCCCCTACACTTACATACGTACAACATTTGGCTACAGGGAGCATCTTCCACCAGTAACCCTAACATGCGCAGAGGTACGAGGGCCCATCCAACACTGCTTGGAGCTTTAATTTGCATCTGAAATTGTTTGTGGTGCTGATGATCTGCTGGCATAGTATATCTGAAAATGGTTTATACTATATATACTGTAGATGCTAGCGTCTCTATGAATCTGTTAGGCTGAGTACCATGCTATGCTAAAATGCTGGTTTTTAGCAGTTATAATGTTTGTCATGGTCAACATCTTAGTTAAGCATGTTAGCATGCTAATATTTGTCAATTAATATTAAAAAACACAAAGTACAGCTGAGGCTGATGGGATGCCCTTAGTTTTGCAGGTATTCAGTCATCCTTCAGATTGATGAATTTAAAAGTGTGATCAGATGATCACCAAAGTTATTCAAATACATCCTGAGGGGGAAATGATTGTCTGAACAAATTTTTAGTTATAGTTTTAGTAAATAGTTGTTCAGACATTTTACTCCAAACTACAAATGTGAACTTGAGCACGAGAGAAAAAGTCATAGGATCACAAAAGTAATTGGGATTTATCATCTGGGAATAATAATGGATTGGCTATAATAATAGCCAATCCATCCAGTATATCCATCCAGGTTGAAAATGTCTATAAAGGGTGAGCTGGTGAGTCAGAGTTGTTGTTGTTTAAAGGGGAAGGTGGGACTGGCTCTCAGTACACTGTGAGTCAGACAGTGAGGAGGGACCCAGTTCTAGTTAGGTCAGCAGAGACAGAGATAAGATAAATGGGCTTATGAATGTGCTACGTCTGTCTGGTAACTTCTCTGGCCCAATTCAACTCTCCTGAGTCACAGACATTAAGTTAAAATTAAAAACAGATAGCTGTCTATCATGGGTTTACTGCACACTGCATCTGTTTAAAAGATACGTAACCTTTTTTAGGCCAAATATTGCTTAAAACTGCTATTACTAATAATTGTGTGCTGTTAACCTGGATACGGAGGATTAATTCTGCAGTGGTTAATTCTACAGAACAATACTACCATGAAGCGTTTTTATCTTCTATCTTCTTATTGGAGTTGGGGATACAATTCTAAGGTACTACAAAAACATTAAAGAGGAAACACTGCATTGACTCCTGTGGTGGAAATGTCAGAGGAGTGAACAATGTGTTCTTAGATTAATTTCTGCCTGCTCAGAGTCGGGGGTATGTTGCATTGCGAAACAGGGCGCGTGGGGCCAGACGTCTGATAACAGCTTTATTCTGAGCTGATTGAGGTCAGATCGCAGGACTGACCTCTCCACTGCAGAGCTCTTCAGGGCTGCATGGATGCATGCAAACAAACTGAAATGAGTATATGACTATTCTGCAGAGCAAACCATGAAATACCTATGGTTCATGTGTCTGTCTGACTATTTAGATTTACCTTTATAATCAACAGCCATTTTAATGACTATGCATTGTTGAAGAAACTGTATCACACTGAACTAAAGCCTAAACCTGACAGTGTACCGAAGGTGAGCTACTGCACATAGCAGACCGTTGGGTGAATGCCGACACTGTGGCTCTCTCTTGGATCCATTTAATTAACATGATGACTCTAGAATCAATAAGAGACATGCTAATGGTCGAACTACTGAAACACTCTTTAAATCAGTGTATACAACCCTCTCTGATGCCACAGTACAGTAACTGAAAAAAACAATATACTTAACACCTGGAGAAAGAACAAAAACGAAAATTTTGGTGAAAGGGTAGCACAGTTTAATGTTTGTGTCACGTTACAGTATGTATTTGCCGTTTTTTTGGTAGATTGAGATAAGTGTACTACGCAGTTCAATTAATAAAGGGAAGTATGTCTATTTTCTGTAATTCATAGTGTCCAACTAAAAATGTGTGTGAGATTAAAGCGACACAGAGATACATACAATGTCTCGCACTTTCACTACCACAGGATAAATGATCTGACAGGAAAACAGTCATAACATATTTAACAAATGCGTTTTAAATTTTTTTCAGTTTTTGTATAGATTAAATAAATGAGATACAAGGTCTTCATTTGTGAAGTTTAGAGGTGCTGGTTAGCAGATCTTGTCACCTTTGAAAAGAGCCAGGCTAGCTGTTTCCCCGTTTCAAGTCTTAGCGCCAAACTAAGCTAACAGGCTAGTACATTGAATGGACAAACATGAGAGTGGTATCAATCTTGTAGAGCAGTATTAGTAGTGTGTAGGTCCCCACCAGTGAGCTGCAGGGCAAAAAAGGGGCTGAATAGAACTGAAAAGAATGAGATGCCCGCACTCTGCTAATATGGGTCTTCCTCCCTGCCCTGGCTGGGTCGAAACGTTGCAGCACAATAAAACGTCTGGGAGCATTAGCAGAGTGCGGGCATCTCATTCTCTTCAGTGGTATCAATCGTCTCATCTAATTCAACCCAAGAAAGCAAATAACCACATTTCCAGAAAATGTCAAACTATTAGTTATAAGATGGTTAAACACCGTCAGTGCTGCATTGTGACCACTGATGTTAATTACTCAGTGTATTATGTGTTTCCTCGTGATTGCATTGATTGCATTCTCCGCTATCCATCAGTAAAGTGTATGTAAGGATGGGCCATAATTCCTGGTCACAGATGGAATTATTGGGTAACTTGTAGAGGTGTGATCTGAGCAGCTAAAATGTAAAATTAGGAAATGTGTTGTGGTGTGTGAGTCATTTTGTAGGAAAAAGGCCCTTTAGCATGGCCGATCTGTTGGAGACTCTCTAGATCTGAAGCAAATGTGGTCTGTGACCCTTTTGTTTCAGTCACAGCCAAACAATATTCATTTTAAAATATTGTTGTCAAGTAGGCAGTTTGTCATGCCTAAACTTTCAAGATAATTCTAATAACTTGGTGGGAAAAACAATGAAAATTGATTTTGCATGAACTTGTAAGTGGTGAGAAAATCATGAAAAACAGAGTGTACAATGACTTTGTCTTGAGGCTGGAAATCTGAAGAAAAAAATCAATCCTACATTATTTAGCTTATGAGTTAGCAGTTAAAATATAAAGTTACTTTTATCGTTTTAACAGTGTGACTTAAACCTCACAGTTGAGATAGTATATAATAAACAATATGGTGTAGTATGGACAACAACAAATGCAGATTAGCTTGCAAATATGATAACACTACTAAAACCAGGTCAAATAAAAAAGCCTTCAGCACCTGTAAAAGTCACCTATAAAAATGTCTTTCTCTCAATGCACCTGCTGTGTGAATAGATTTTAGGAATACAAGTAAATGACAGAGCTGCCATTGAAGCCTCAGTGAAGAAGGCATCCTTGGTTCAGTGAACGTTTTGGCATTAGAGACTCTCTCTCTTATTCAGAATCAAAAAACTCTGTGTTCCTGTTTGGCTCATTCTACTTCCTCTCCTGCTTCTTTTCTCTCCACTACTTGGTCTCTCTCTTTCTCCTCCTTTCTGTCTTCCTCTGTGTCCTGAATGCTAAAACAGAGGTTGGCTGTGTCAGAACACTGCAATGAAATCCTGCAGTCGCAAACGCCCACTTCGAGTAAACACCTTACTTTACCTAGACGTTGACCCAAAAGATATATTTCACCTTCATTAAACATTTAGTTTGATAATATAAAATCTTTTATTTTATATAATAGATTCATTGATAAATAAAAAAGATAAAGATATGCTGAGAATTTTAGATTTTAGGGAAATGTAAATGCTGCTATTGGAGGCTCTTTGGATCAATAACAGAGAATAAGAAAAGTTTATTATTGTATCTTGTCCTGAAAACATTCCTGTGTTTGAATCTCTAAATCTACCCATTCAATTATATAATGCCTAAGAGTCACTGAATTTAAGTAAAATTATGTGTTTTGTCATTGCTTTGCACCCCTTGCGCCATTAGTCTGTAACCGTCACTCACACTTAATCTGTTAAAAAAACACTCAAATGCCATGCAGTTATATATTTATTTTTCAGAAGGTATTATTTAGGGAAGAAACAGCGAAATGCACTGACTGTTATAAAACAGTTGTTTTAAATAAAAAATGGGTTTTTATTCACCATAAATAGTTTAAGCCTTGTAATCCATGCAAAAAATGTCTAACTGCCATGAGATGAACAATTCATATTTAATAAATAACTGAACAAGTGAAAGATGTCGTCTTAATAAATCATGTGACCCTGTAGTATATGCTTGCTTCTGGTCAGATTGCTACTGAATATTGAGGTATACAGATTTAGTGGACATTTAGTTTTCTTTCTATTAGATGTTGCTAAATTAGTTAATTGTAACTGTATATGCATGAAATATTATTGCAGGAACTGTACAATAATTTACAACTAGTATTTTATATGTAGTTTTGTAAATATGTTAATGCATTTACTGAACACTGATATTTCTGAAAGGTGTGTAAACAAGGAATCACCTATAGAGCATAACCCTGCAATGCATGTTAACAATAACCAATAACAACATTATGCTCACATTAGAGTCCAAAGCTACAGTGAACGAGAGAAAGGAAGAGCAACACTGAACATGTGTGAAGAGAAGGTGTAGGTTGCGACAGGAGAAAGCCCTCGTACAGGAGCACATGGAGAGAGGATTCATTTTACATGAATGTATAGTAGCTTGCTGATCTCGGCTGCTGCATGCACTCGCACACACACATCACAAAAAATGCTGAAAAGGAGAGTCAGGTCTCCAAGGTTAAAGAGTCTGTGGGTTGTTGATGTCTTTGATGAGGTTAGCAATCCAGTAATCTCTGCTGAAGTCCAAAGCCATTAAACAGCATGTTGCTAAGCAGGTCTGTGCATTTAAAATGCCATGACAGCAGCAGCAAAATCACAAAACAAGTTCAAGGCAAGGAGACACGTGATGTTATCAGGTCAAAGAGACAATAACCACTAGAGCAAATACCAGGTAACATTTAAGATGTGTTTCACCTGCTTTCCCATGTTTTTTTCCAAAGGTATTCACTTTAAGTGTTGAGCAGTCAACTCTGTAGCAGAATACTTTTCACACCTGGTATGCACACTGGTGATGGGGATTTCATTTAATTTTATCAATTCTTAACACAACCACAGTTATCTAAACCAACCTCATGACCAGTTTAGTGAGAAAGCAAGAAGGAAAGCATAATAGAGATTCAGCACTCATCTCAGCAGGCTTCAAGGTACAGTGCAGTAGCAGGTGGGTAGGCACAAATAACACCGGACCAACAGCCTCAGATACTGGTGTGCTCTCTCTTCTACTGCACAAGCAGATCCTACCCTTGCACTGTTGCTTTTAGAAAGTTTCAAATGTTCCCCATTCGGACCATCAGATCATCAACATCATCATCATTAAAAGGAGCACTTTATTTAGCTTGTTTTTAGCTTTTTGTAGCTTGTTTAGCATGTTTTTTGCTATGCAGTACATTATGGAAAGTAGTGTAGGTCTATAGACAGAGGCCTGATGAAACAGCAGAGACATATTTAAATCTCGTTGTTTAATTCATTGCGGGCTCCTGTGTTCTTATTAGACTAGTTACCTGTATGGAAATAGGTTCAAAGGTTTATCTGTTGAAAAGAAAAGGCTCAAGCAGGAAAAAGAAAGCATCTCATCCTGCTTCGATGCTTTGTCCTGCTACACACAGATTTCCATAGTCAAATGGCAAGCTAACTAATCTAATCATATACTTAGCATTACTATATTAAAGTCTACTGTAATTAAAAAGAACATCTCTCACATCTCCCTAACCCACAGGAGAACCTGTTGCACTGTGTTATGGCTGGAAAATTATACTAGCCTTCTATTTCAACCATACTGGAGAGAGAATGTTGGCTTTGGGCTGCTAGGTTGTGTGTGTGTGTGTGTGTGTGTGTGTGTGTGTGTGTGTGTGTGTGTGTGTGTGTGTAGCAGTGTGCCATCATAACCTAATTATTGCAGCAGCTTAACAACAGCAATTAGCACATTTCCATCAGACGACACTAATTTGTGAATTCCATTCCAGCACCATTCAGGACCAACACACACACAGAGAGAGAGAGAGAGAGAGAGAGAGAGAGACACACACACACACACACACACACACACACACACACACACATACAGATGAGCTACCAGCAATGCTAAATCTATATCCATGGAGCTGTGAAAATTGCTTATGGTAATTGCAGTTATTGTAAAATTAGGCTGAAGCTTTAATGAAATTTCAAATTTTAATAATTTGTTTTTTGTATAGTCCACATTTACTGACTTCTCCCCCGAGGGACGCCATCTTTCCTCATCAAACAATGATTTCCTCTCACTACGGGGAAACGAGAATCCCATTTTGGCAATATTCATTCCTCTAAGTGTATAGCTTTGCAGTGTTACATATTATGAACTGAGATCTGTAGAAAATGTATAATAACAATGATTATTTATAATAAAGTAATTATTTACTTAACTTACCAATTCAGAAATACCCACAATAGCTTCATCCCGCAAAAACAAGCTGTACATAGCACTGATATATTATCACATTTTTCATATTATTCTATATTTTACACATCCAGCAGTGATGGAGCAACATTTGCATTTATCTGAAATTGTGTTCTGCCCACCTGGCAAATATAAGTCCAGTATTCTTTTAGCTCTGTTTTTGGGTCTCTACCATTTCCTGAGGGAAGTATCTGGCTGCTTATTGCTCCACTTTGTTCACCAGCTAATTGCTGACTTTGTCTTTCTGTCATTTGGTGCTGGACAGGTAGCATACAGTGGGTTTTTAGAGCTTTTTCCCTGAAAATAGCTGCCTGCTGGAGATGAAAACAACAAGCAGCAATAGAGAACCAAAACATAAAAGCAAACCGAAACAATGGGCTAAGAGATGCTAAAATGCTCTGCAGAGCTGAGGGATAGAGTTTGGTGATAATTCTTTGTGGGATAATCACTACCAGAGACCACTTTGTTGTGCAACTTATTATGAAACCATTGTTAGTAGTCATTGTAATATACAATTATTGATTATAGCAGCTTTAAAGATCTTCAGAGACATTAGCCATTTTGTCATTATTATTTCTAAAGGCATATCTGATCTTTTCATTGTTGTTGTTTATGGTTAAGAAAGTTTTATTATGCTGTTTGAACAATCTTCAGTTATCCTTTAAAACATTTTTTTTTTACTATTTAAGGATTTTTGAAGACTTTCCTCTTAAGGATGCAGCCTTAAGGCATCAGTCAAAACATGTTAAAGGTGGACAAGTCCAGTAGTTTTGTGCATACACCTGCCGCAGAATAACATTCTCCCTCCCTCCTTCCTAAGCCCCCTCATTTTCCCATCTGGCTGCCTTCCTCTACCCCCCCTTACTTACTTCCTACGCAGAGATGCATGTTGAGTGATAGGCCTGTGGATGAGTCTGGACAGTGCGTCTGAGGCCCTGTTTTTTAATAGGGTTCTGTTCCTAGTAATTATGCTGACACAATTTGATCAGCATGGGGCTAAGTATCTTCATCTGAGGGAGATCGGGGGGAATTAACGCTGATGTAATAAGTACAATTTGTCACTATTAAGACGGAGGTGTTGACAGGCACTGGTGTTGTCAGGGCAACTGATGGTGCTCCCTTGCTACAGTTTGTATTCTACTGCATCCGGCGAGCAGAGCTGTCAGGCCCCCTCAATAATCGATTCCTTGGGTTGCTCTGCACAGGCTAAAGCACACATACTATGACATACTGATATACGCATACAGTATAATAAAGACACACTGCACCTGGATGTGCTGCAGTGTTACACACTGACTTGCAAGAGCTCACTATAAACGCTCACATGCAGTACATACAAAACATTTACAAATCACCAGGAAGAATGATAGTTTTGTCCAGCAGCTACTGGACATCAATGTCACGACTGAGAACTACTGCCAACAGCTCCAACACTGAGATGTGGACTAGCAGACACTCACAAACCTCTTGCTACCCTGTTACTCTGCAAGAGGGTAGCAAGGTTAAAAAAAATGGACTAATGAGACAGGACTTCAGGTCTAACTCGTTGCTGGGGAGACAACCAATGCCAAGATCTTGACCCTTCAATCCATCTCATCGAGCATTTTTCTGAAAGGAATCCACATTAGCGATGTATACAAGATTAGGCTGTGCAGAGTAAGCTATTCTGCTTCAGTGAAATCTCAGCTTCTGATTACATTTTAAGTGTAATAATGTTTGATAGGCACGAAACATTTTACAACTGTATACTGAAAACCTAAGCCGTGACCTCCACACCATAGTGGTCAAATCTTTCTCTTAGTTTATAAGAGAAAAATAAATATATATTTTTTTCTGAATTCACAGATTCAGGCCCACATGTGCAATATCATAATGCTACACAAAAAGCAATAAAGTTATAATCCTTAAGATGTTATTCCTGGTGTCATTTCGTAATAGCGAGTGCAAGGGAACATGACATTCACAGGTACTTTGATGAGTAACTCTTTGATGTGTCAACAGCACAGTCAAACAAACAGTACGAGAGAATTCATAGCTTGATATTGTTTTATGTTAAGAAAGAAAACTAAATAAGACGGTCAACAATGACTGCTTGCATCATTTCCTATGGATTATAAGCGGGAAAGGTAGACTGGCATAACAATAAACTGTTGGCCATATTTAGCATAAAAAATGGAAACTTTTCAATTAAAGTCTTATGGATAGGCTTTTTTTCATGGAAGATATTTTTACATGTCACTGAAGAAAAGCCTTGTTTTTGAAAATTATTTATAGTATTAGCAATTAAAATGATTCTTTGTTAAAAAAAAAAAACACGTGAAAGTAGAAATGTCTGCTGTGAAAAAGGCCTAATATAACCTTAAATGTATAAATAAATCAATGAATAACTAAGCCTTACATTTACAGGATTCTACTCAAAGTGGAAAATTCACCATCCACCATTCCTTATTAAATCATGTTCTCTCCCTGTGAAGACTGGAGTCCGCTAAGGATTTAAAATGTGGACATCTTGGTCTTCACAGAGCACACACACAATGTCATTCCCAGCAACTCTTCCCCAAGCTACAACAATACCATTGATCCGTCCACATACTCTGCTCAAATATCTCCACTGTCAAGCTGAGGGTCAATCACCTGCAAGGCACAACACAATCTCTGATACAATCTCCCATTATTTTCAAATCCATGCCAATAGATGTTAATGGAAAATAGCTTTAGTCCTCAGTGAGTAAGATGCTGTCCTTTCTCAGGGCCGTAGCATAATTGCAACTCATTGGTGGATCAATTATGTATCCCAGTCCATGTTCATCACAAGACAAACACCAGTATAAACTAAATAATAATTCAAGTTGTGGTAGGTTTACCCTCCACTACATACTTGCAAAAGTGCCATAAAGTACCCTGAATAAAAGGATATAAATCTATTTATTGATTGTTTCACTGAGAAAAGACATGCTATCAAAAGTATTGACAACGTTTGTCATAAATTTAGCTGAGATTGGAGAATATATCAGTATTAATGGCTGTCCTTTTAAACACTTTTGGGAAAAGGTCAGCATATATGCAGTCCTGTAAAAATCACAACATACTAGCTGTGCTAATATTATTGCACATTTAGCCATACAGCTAATAAAACATTTTAACAACATTTTCTAAACTGAAGTTACATAGCCACAGTGAAACTGCATACAATGCAAGTGATATAGTTTAGTTTATATAGTTTTTTTTTAAGATCTCATTATTGCTGGACGCAATAAAAAGATACCAAATGCTATGTAATTGATCAAAAAATCCATGCAGCAATATTGTTTCCTCTCCTAACTTTACTGAGCAATAACAGAGTGAAACGAAACAGATGATCATGTTAAGAATCTAGGCTGAATCTGGCCGACAGTACGTAGGCCAATTTCAGGCAACAGTATGTGGCATCTTGAAAAAACCCACATTACTGCATATCACACTTCTGACAGATATGGCCCCCAAAATGATCACGTCTGTGTTTCTGTATTAAGCAACAAAAGCGATAATAAAAACCATTTCAGTATGCAGCCCTGTTGTTCTTATATGGGAAATGACTCAGACTTTAATTTACCTGAGAGAGCAGGTCACAGGGATGTTAGGGAGAGGGAGACATGACAGGAGTGAGTACTACTATGTGTTTATGTGCATGCGTGTGTGTGTGTGTCTGTTGTGTTATATGCAGCTGCTAATAAAAGTCAATGTTTGCAGAGAGAGAAAGACAACAAAAAGAGAAAGAGCAAATCAAAAAAATGTGAATACTAGAAGAAAGGAGATAGAGGAGAAGGGCAGGAGTACCAGCGCTCAAGGAAACAGATGACGCACAACGTGCAGGATCTCACTCAAGGAGCACAACCTGTAGCCTGAGGCACGTTATTGTACTAAGAGCAGGATGTAGTCTCCATTTACAGATGCACAGTACACACAGAAGGTGAAGCTAAGCAACAAAAATATACAAATAGATTTCCATGTAAACAATGCATTATTTATACACTTTTATTAACATGTGATAATGCATACCCACACAGGTGTATTCACTTATTCTTGCCAATTCTGCTCAGGTTGGGAAGATGCTGGAATTACACAAGGTCACCAAACTTTATGAAGCAATAGGCCCTTTTCTTGGAAGACATTTTGACTAGAGAAATCTTGTAAATAAAACAAGTTAATGTTGGTTGAAGGACATTTAACTGCTTCAGTTTCATGGTCCTAATATTGTGCATGTTGTCTAAACTATTACACTGCCATTAGTAGGGGGACATCGTTAATGTTATTAGTAACACCTGTGCTTTTTCTACTATGACAAATAAAAATGCCTGTTGGCTGATAAAGGTTTAACCTCTCCCATATTACACAGGTGCAACAAAACAGGAAGGAACACACCCACACACCTCTCCATCAGGGTCTAATCTGGCACAATAAGTGAAACAGCTCTGAGGGTGGGCATCTAAAGAAGCTGGCTGTCTCTAACTTCTTCACTCTACTGTAAAATCCGATGTGTTAAGCAACTGGTTATTGCCTAATTGTAACGCCAGTGACTGGATGGGCACTTTAGCTTTTTTTTAGTACTTCATGTTAATTAAAGGAATATAGTACAACTAAAGAACTACTGGAAAACAAACCCTTATCTGCCAAAACTTGCTAGGTTCATACTGTACAATATGGTAGATCAAGTCCTCAAGTACCACAAACACTTACAACCATGCTTCTCATTATGGAGAATGGACCTTCCCTCTCTCATAGCAGAAGATTCAGACAGGGAAAGTCTGCAGTGTCTACAGATGATGTTGTCACAGTATACAACAAGAAAATTGTTCCACTCGTAAAATGTTTATCATTTCCCAAACAGCCAAGCTAAATGTGTTAATTTTGTTATTTTATACAAATATCATATCCATCTTTTTACGCTGCCTCTTGTTTCATGTCTGCTCCTCCTGCCCTTGGTCTCTTCTGTCAAAGTTTTCAGGTTTGAAATATTGTTTTTTTGTGTGAACCTCAGTAGACTTCACTGTGTCCATTTTGTTTACCAAACATTCAAAAGCTGTGCTACTCCAATAATGGAGGCCCTTCTTTGTGCTTTGAGTGATGATTTATAGATACCTCCCCTTTCTTCCATCAGTGCTCTCTAAGGCAATCAGGGTCACACACACACACACACACACACACACACACACACACACACACAAGTATAAGTACACAATCACTGCCGCTTGTGTTGTGTACTACTGCCCTTCTTCCATCAAGACCACTAACAACGATAATTATTGTTGCCCCGCTGCTCTGAATTATCCTTCATGAGGTCCTGCATTCTAGAAGGAGACAACACACAAAAGTCACTAAAGATTCCTTTCATGTCATGTTGTCATCAGGTTGTGACATAAAAATGTGCGACGTCTGACATTATCCAAAGGTCGCATGTAGACTCCTTCCACAGCCGCCATGCCTCTAAACCTCAAAGGGATAAGTGCTATCATCCAATCACGCAGGCGGACAAGGGGGAGCCAAACAAGAAGTGATACACACCGAGGGGTGTGGATCTGTTTCTCGATTGGACAGAATTGTGACATAATCGCCTCTGGCAGCTCAAATCTGGATCTGGATGCTGAGGACTTATGATCATGAAACATGTAAGGTTGTTTTATTTGACAAGGGGCTTGTTAGCAGTCAGAAACACACGCTCATCTGGGAGCGTTGTTGTAAACCACTGAGGATAGAGAGTGGCGGCACAGACAGGAATTGTGCTATCTGGATATGGGATCTGATAGGGCGTTATTTCGGAGCTGCCCGTCTATAACACACACACAAACACACAAGCTTGCACACACACACACACAAACATGCTGTGATGTACAATTTTCAGACATTGTCTTGGCAGGCTTTTTTTTATTGTGTGTTTGTGTAGGGCTCAGTCAGCACTTCCACTATGTGCTGTCCAGCTGACATCAGGAAGGCAAGAGCTACTGTACCAACCAGTCAGGCAACCCCCATCCACAGTCATGTAAAAAGCTGTGCATCTATGCATCCATATGGCTCGCTCTTTCTGCTCTCCGTCTCTTGTCTCCCTTTCTTTTGATTTCAGTTCCCATTGTTTTCTTTCTCGCTGTCTCCTTTTACTGTGTCTCCTATACAACCTCCTCTTTCATCATCTATGCCTCTCTCTACTTTTTTGTCCATTTCTCTCTTATTTTCTTCTTTCTGTGCTGTCTTCTCTGGCCTCTTGTCATTCTCTTCCTACTTCTTCCTTTCACCCTCTGTCTCTCCACATCTGACTTTATCCCTCACTCCTGTCTCTCTGTGTGCATCCTCTCTCCTTCCTCTCTTTCTTAAAGAAAACACTGCTTCTCCTTGTCCACAGTCAAAGACTCTCCTGTGTCCTCTATCTACCATTTTGGAGAGAGCCACTGCAAGCCTGCCACTCAGTATGCACAGTGGCCACGTGGCTTGTCAATGGCTCATTTCAACCTCAATTTCCCCCGAAATGAATGGGAGCCCACTCCGGTGCACGCGGCATGCCTTTTAATTGGCCCAAGTTATATTCAAACCACTGATGTTGACACATCTCCACCGCGCCCATTGGCCTCTTTCCCCCAACCCCCATTCACACACCCTCTCTCCTCTCTGGCTGCAAGAACATAAACGTCTTATCTCTCGGCCCCAACTGAGAACAGACGCCATGAATATTCAGCAGCTTCCATCTCCGTTTCGGCAGACAACAGTAGGTGCATGCATGCATTGCTTGGATACACAAACACACAAATACATAAACACACACACGCACATGCACCCACACAGACACACACACACACACACACACACACACACACACACACACACACAAAGACAGACAGGTTTTTCAGGCTTTTAAAATGGGCATTGCTTAGCTCGTTTGTCTCTTTCCCCTTATTTACCACAGTATGAGCAATATATATCTGAGAGATATTGATTAAAAGCCAAGGGAGAAGCACCAGTGCCATTCTCACAATGTGCAGATATTAGCCCATTCTGCAGACACCAAATCAACATTTTTCACTTTAGAATATCAATAAGACTTACCTGTATCCAAGAAAGGGATGAGGAAAGCAGGAAAGAGAACGACTAATGTTTAGATTTGTGCTCTGCCGTATCAGAACATGACCATGTATATAGTATATATATATATATATATATATATATATATATATATATATATATAAGGCATATCGATTTTGTAATATCCAAGACTGACAGTGATAAATACAAACGATGCAACCTTTATCACTGAGATCATCTGATCAAAATCCAGATTAACAGAAATGTATCAACCTCAGATACAAGACTGGTGGACTCAAATGCACGACTCAAAAACAGTAGTAAGTAAAAAAGTAGTTTACTAACAAAACAAAACATCACTCACAATGAGGATTAAAGTACAAACAAAGTAAAGCGTTCACTTAGAGGATAACAAAACACAAACAAAACCTGATACCATGGAAACATGGCTGGAACGTTGGACGTGACTGTCACACAGACTGAACAAGACAAACTGGCACAAGAGGTAGGGAAAAATAGGTGAAACCAATCAGGGGCGGGGCAGCCAATCACAATGGCGGGAAATTCACACAAAGGGAGGAACTTAGGGTCTGTGTCACTCCCCGATGTCAAGTTGAGTGCAGATTTCAGTATGACACGTTATGACACGTTATGACACGTTATGACACGTTATGACACGTTATGCCATTATTACGTTATTTAAATCTGAGCATACGCAACTCACATCTGCACTCGACGAGAGCGTGTCTGACTCGACTCTCATCGGGTATGACACGTTATGCCATAAACTGTTTAAATCTGAGAATGCGCAACTCAAAAAGGGTCGGAAACAAGAGGGAAAGGTGAATACAAAAAAAAACAGGAAGTGCACAACAAGACTAGACATGAGTGGCTTAACATACTTGGTGAAACATAACAACAAATTGTTCTTCATTGCCTCTAAAAACAGAAAACATGAATAAATGTGAAAAAGGTTAACAATGACAAGTTTATATAAAAACAAAAGATCTGCCTTTAATAAATTTGCCAGATACAAATGTGCTTGAAGAATTGTATCTGTTGCTATCAGTCAGTCATTAAATAAACACCAGATTAATCAGTGAGTGCCCGTGGCATGAGCTACGAAACCTTGTCTAATCAGAAAAAAGGCTGGGAACCAGGTGTTTCATCTCTCTGAAACACAGCCTGAACCCAGCCAAGAAGCCCAGCCCCATCTTTACTCCAACAGCCCTTTGAAATATTTCACTCCAAATTCACAATAGTCCAATTCCCCCATGGATGTTGTCAAAGATGAAAGAGGCAGCGTGCACTGGTGCTCTGTCCGCACTGCTCTCTCTCGTTCTCTCTCTGTTCATTCTCTCTGGAATACAGAGAAAAAAGAAAGTGAATACTCAAGCAGCTCCTGCACTCTTCAACCATTTTACACTACCTGCTTTGATCTCCTTACAGCATGCCGCCGTCATAGCAACGGATCAAAATCTCATTGTCTTAGAATTGTATTAGAAGCTTTTCTCTGTCTTTTTACCTTAGTTTGACTCACATGCATTTATTTGCTTGTCTAAAAAAATCCCTCTCTCTCTCTTCCCTCTGTGTCTCTCTACTGCTCTCATCCTCCAGTTGCTAGGAGGGTTTTCCTCCTCGTTTAGCTCGTTAGTCTGTGGCGGTAGCCGGCAGGATCAATTACGAGGGAATGTGAGCTTGCGTCTCGGTATCATTACCCAGCAAAAACTATATTAGTTCAGTCTGAGGGGAACACATGGTCAGAAGTCTGATTATTATACCAGCCAGCCAGCTACTGTTCCTGTTCTTTGGCAGCATCTGCTACTAATCTCCACTAGGCCACTAGTACTGGCCTCACACACTCCTCTGTTATGTTCTGAGCTAGAGATCCATCTCATGATCTCTCATGTTCACTTTGATCAGAATTAAAATCTTAACTGACAACAAAGGCAAAGCAACATTTCCTAGTGACATGGCTGCTGAGTAATATTGAAAATCAGACTCCATGTAGAACAGTGTTTCGATTGGTGTTTCTTGGGAAGACATTTCTCACTGAGTTACTGATATGGAAGCTTCAAAGATTAAAAGCTTGCATACACAGCAAAATGACCGTACAAAATACTCAAATACTATGGACCATGCATATGTTTATCTTCAGCATGTATTAGCCTTTACAGAACTGTAGGCCTGTAAACCCAATAATAACAAAGGGAGTTTCAATGTTTGGTCTTTGGTGTACAAAGTTGCTAGACATGTATTTACATTTAATAATAATGATAATTTATACTGTTTATTGGGGAAATTACAATTTACACTTTGTTTGTTAGTAATCACTACACACAGGCCTGAAATACACACACATGCTCAGGACCTAATCATGCACAAATGGAGAGATGTCAGAGTGAGTGGGCTGCCAGCTGGACCAGCACCCTGAGTGGTTGGGGGGGTACGGTGCCTTGCTCAAGGGCACCTGGCTGTACCCAGGAGGTGAAGTGGCATCTCTCCAGCTACCTAGCCACACTCTGTACAGGGACTTGTACCAACGACCCTCCGGTTCCCAACGCAACTCCCTACGGATTGAGCTACTGCCACCTCCATTTATACAGTGTCAGAAGCTGTATGCTCAAGTGAACATGCTGTGTTGTAGGTCTGTGAAAATCTCACTCTTTAGAGCGTATTGTACACCTTTGTATTCGGCCTACCTGTGGTGTTGTTATAAGCAAGGCAGAATTAGAAAACTCATAGTGGTTTATAATGACAGCTTGAGGCTGATGCTGAGAGCTCCTAGAAGCTCCAGGACAAGCCATGTGTTTTTATGCGTTGGGGTACCTACTTGCTCTGCTGTTATACGTAACCTGATGTATAGATTTATGTGTAGGGTATCTGAGTCAGAAAATGACTTAATGCCTGTTTTGGCTATCCCTGTACGCAGTTCTGTCAGATTCCTTTCCAGACCGTGGAACCATTGGCGAACATATCCGTATATTAGTCACTGAACATTGTGGAAGGCTTTGTATTTTGTATTTCTGTGTTTGTGTATGTTTTTATTGTGATATTGATCCCTCTGGGTCTGAAATAAAGTTTATATATATTATCTACATTTACTGGTTAGTAGTATAGTATAGAAAAAAAAATACATCCATTTGCTGAAGAAGCTCATGTGATATGATCAAAACAGCTAGTAAATAGACCTTGTTTTTGTCAACTGCTGTTTCCAGACTCAAAGAGGAACTTTGAATTATCTGAACATCAACTCCATCTGGTGAGAAAAATGGTGCGATTCATCCAAAAGCTCCAGAACAGCTACTAATGGACCTCATGATGAAATTGTTTTTGTAAACTACCGTTTCCGGGACCAACAAAACTGATGGTTTAATGTGTCGTTGTGTTATATTTTATTACGAAAATGAAGCTCAAACTTAGAAGAGGTAGCTCTTTAGATTGCAACTTGGCAACAACAATGCCATAAAGGGGTAATATCTTAATAGCAAAATGGTTAACACAGGGTTAATCCATGGTATCCTGATAATATCTCAGTAAAAACAATAATTACATTCAGATTCAGATTAACTTTATTATCACAAACAGGGAAATTAGTTTGGTCCAGTGCTCCAGACATTGCTAAGTCCACAGTAAAAACAAGCACAGTAAGACCACTACATAATTATAATCATAATAAAAACACATTTGAATTGCATTGAGACCGATAACTGGACACTGATATAACTAACTATAAAATTGCTGCAACAAAGTGTAAATTCTCTGAAATACAATTTCAAAACATTAAATGCAGAAGGTTAAAAATATTCATAGATTATCATCTGCAGGGCTTTGATGAGTTTTAATTGTCTGTTGTTAATCTTGGATGATCTTTACCATCATTCTCCCTCTCTCGTGTCTCTCTCGCTCACTTCCTCCATCTTAATAACTCACATCTGTTTCTCTAATGTTCTGTACTGCCTTCCTTGTCTTTGCCTGCCCAAATCCCTTTTGTTCCACAGTCATCATCCCTCACATTCTATGTCCCCATTTCAGTCTTCATTTCTATTTATTTCTCTTTCTCACACTCTTTTCTTCTCCCTCCTCGCCTCTCCATGCAAGGGCAGACTTTAGGGAGTAATCCAGCCTCCTAGACAGCTGCACATCCCCAGCTGTCTGAGAAAGCTGCATACTATCTCTCCTCTTCCTCTGCCTGACACCCTTCCTCCTTCCTTGTCTTACCCTCCCTCAGCCTCTCTCCTTGTTCATCTGAATACACAGAGTGGGTGCAGCCAGATGCAGCCCTTCACTAATGTCAGATCGTGACACAAATTACCTCTATTTGATCGTTAATGGAGCCATTTACTGTCAACCAATTCTACACTACTACACAAGAAGAAAGGGATTTTATTTCATTCCAAACTATACTCCCATAGAAAGACCAAATAAATATTAATGTACAGGCCTGTAGCGATCTTTGTATTCCTTAATGCATTGGCATGATTGAGCCAAAGGTTAAAGGCAACCTGCTGAAAACAGCTGGATATGATCCAGATTACCATCATGTTTATATGAATATGGAAAATGTATCGTCTTCAAACGATATTCAGTATACTGTACAGTCTTCTTTTGTTTTTGTTATTTTACTTATATGATCTACTCATGATCTCAGTGTTTTTATACTATATCCATTCATTTCTGTGTTGCGTTACTGTATATGGAAATGTGTATATTTTGTCAACCCCAGTTTACATAAATAGGGCAAAATATTAAAGCTACTGCAGGACTATTGAAGTAAATTGGAAGGAAAGTTTGTATTTTTATAGTCACTATGAAAAATATAATTTCTCAATTTGTTTCTCGATTTGAATTATTATGTCTATCATTCCTAAGATTTAAAGTATAAAGGATGGGTAAAACAATTTTACCCTCCACTATATCTCTGGTGCTATATGTGGTACACAGAAATACTGCTGACCCCCTGGGATGTTTTGTACAGCTGGCCTCATAATGTATTATTTAATATTGTGGATCATCCACATTACTAGTGAGCAATGGCCAGTTGTTTCATGTGATGGGATTAAAGAGGACTACATGTCCACTAAAACACAAAATAACAGCCTCTACAAATGAATAAGGAATAACTGAAAATCTCCCTGTTAATGCAAAGCATGTGTAGCAGATTAAAGCCCAATACATGATGTACATTTACAAATCCTTTACATGCCATGCTTAGTCCTGTGTAAGAAAGGTGAATTAAAATGTAATCCAGAATTACTGCAAAGACGCTACCTTGGTGCCTCCTGATATTTGGATTTGTTTAGATTTTTTTTTATATATTTGTATGCATCTTTTACAACATTAGGGAGAATAGCCTGAAAATCAGTATATCAATAATGCAAGATTATCGAAATAAAGTATGACTTTTTGCCTCGAAAATAAAGCTGCTTTCTCTTTTCTTTCTCTTTCTGTGTATGTGTCTCTCTCCACAAGCACAGGCACACACACACACACACACACACACACACACACACAGGGAGATTAGTCACTTCTCACTGGGAACTTAAACAGACAGTCAACCACTTAACCACCTAATAGGGGTGATTTCCAGTGTAAGATTTCATTTAGCAACTGATGACAAGCCTCGCGTGACTCCTCCCAACAGAAATAAGGGAGATAGAGACATTGTTGCCACAGAGACCGGGAATGAGACAATCCAGGATTTGCATAGGGCTTAATTTGATCTACTTGAGATTGCAACTTCCTTCCACTTGATGTAATTAAACCGAGAGATGTGACAAATTAAGTTGACGGCAAGAAACAAGAGCACGGCAAAGGCAGCTGAAGAAACGGCGGAGGCAGATGATAGTAAATATTGACAAGGGAAGTTGATTGGGAGCGAACACTATCACAGGGTGACGAATGTTAGAGCGGAAGCAACATCAGGGCATTCATCACGCAGATGATGTGAATGTGTGTTGTATGTGAGCTGTCTGTTTGTGCACCTCAGTGTATATGTTGTAAATTACAAATACAACCATGTGTCTATAACATAAGAATGTAAGATGTCTATCTTTACCTTGTCTATCTTTATCTTTTATCTTTAGTACATAGTATGTGTAGGTGTGAACCAAGTCTTGCATTGTCAGACCTATCTCCACAGTGCTGTTTAAGGTCTAGCTACACCACACATACATTCTGGGATAAGAAACTCTGGGTTGTTTGCATTTCTTTAAACCAATCATAATCATCTTGGGCGCTATAAGCTATTGAGAAGGGCAAATTTGCAAGGGTTGTTAACACAACTTTGATTTTCTTACTCTTGAAAAAGGATAAGGATCCTACAGAGTGCTCTAGCTATCAACCTCTGAGCCTGCTTAACTCTGATTTAAAAATCTTTGCAAAGCTCTTAGCTCGTTGTTTGGAGTCACATACTGTATGTCAAAATTAATGAACTCTGACCAATGGGATTCATAAAAACAAGACCTGCAGCAGATAATTCAATTCAATAATATTAGACGCCTTCTTCACATTGTTGATGCGGCAGAAGTCAGTAAGACCCAATGTCACTGCTTTCTCTCTGGTCATTTCTATGGTCAGTATTAGGGGTGATTGGTAACACTTTCATTGGTATGAATAAAGTTCTGTATTCTAACTCCTTAACTCTACAGATGAGGAAAGAGGATGGTGGCCTCTCAGTTCCCAACATTATTTTTGGTCCTTTTTGTTAAGGCCCCTCCTCCCCTGGTTTAACCCAGATACGTCTGTTTCCTGGCGTACCTGCTATGACAGTACCTTGGTCACTCCATGATATTCTTTTTGCCAATATCTCTAACAATTTGTGCCAGCTACACTTTGACCCCATTATCTCTCATCTTATCAAAAACTGGAGATTGGCTAAAACATTGTAACTGGCACACAGTTTGTCCATTATTCAATAATACATCTCTCCTGATTGGTGGGAGGGATATAATGGCACCACAATGGGAACAAACCTGTGGTTTGGCTTTATCAGTTCTTGGTGATATCTGGCCACTTTGGCCTTCTTAATGAGAGGCTCTGGGTATGTGATTGCCCAGGCCTGAGTATTGAGTATCTTGACTGGCATGATATTATCACGCAATCCAGACCATCAACAGATTCACTACAATTTCATTAATAGGACATATCTCTCCCAGTGAAAATGCATCACATGAAAATAATTAACAGCCCTTAATGCTCTTTCTGCCCACTAAAAGCTATCTTCACATGATCTGGGATGCTCTTCTGTTGGTCAACTCTGGAACAATATTGTATCCGGGGGCAGCAGCTCCAGCAGGGGACCCTAAACATCCCTTTCCCGAGCCACATCAACCAGCTCCGACTGGAGGATCCCGAGGTGTTCCCAGGCCAGGTTGGAGATATAATCTCTCCACCTAGTCCTGGGTCTTCCCCGAGACCTCATCCCAGCTGGACGTGCCTGGAACACCTCCCTAGGGAGGCGCCCAGGAGGCATCCTTACCAGATGCCCGAACCACCTCAACTGGCTCCTTTCGACGCGAAGGAGCAGCGGCTCTACTCCGAGGTCCTCTCAAATGACTGAGCTTCTCACCCTAAGGGAGACGCCAGCCACCCTCCTGAGGAAACCCATTTCGGCCACTTGTACCTGTACTGTCAATGTTTTGATTCCGAATGATTTGTCAGCACTTTGGCACTCTAAAGAAACATGCTGTTTATGCTGGACCTGGAGCAGCCAAGAGAATGATTGCAACCCATTGAAACCACCTCATGACTTGTCTATTTATACATGGACCCTTTCCTTTATGGATATCATACATATGGAGTTCTCCACGGCTCGCATAAATGGAGCGCCAGGAAAGACTTTGGCTCAGCATTGCAGAATCCTCGGAATCTACTGTATGCTGCAGACTTGTGCTATAGCATTCTTGCTTCTATTTGTGCGTGTGTTTGGTCCCTTTTGTCTTATGCTGGTCTCCCTGTAAATGCCTCTTGTTTGTTTGTGTGTTTGTCTCTGTCTGTTTCTGTGTGTCTTGTTTGTGAGCTTCAGATATTGTTCTTGCTGTTTTGTTGGGTCTGTCTCCTTGCCGTATTTCCTCTCTTTGTTTTGGTGTGGAAACAAGGAGAGGATTTGGTAGCAAGGAAAGATTGTGGAAAAAGTGCACCGTGTCTTCATTGGTATGTGTAGAGTACTTTTCTGTATAGTGTCATCTAGAACAATGTTTTACACTTTTGCTAAGATAAAAAATTATCGCAGAAAAAAAAGTTTGGAAATACGTTGGTGGTCCCGTAGCTTTTGCTACGTAGCAGAGATGGTGAATGCTGGAGACGAGTACTGTCCAGCATTCCATAATCAACATTTTTACCATTTTGCGTGCAGCAGTAGCGCACTGCATTTTGCCATACTTCCTCAGTGCAAACGCTATGTACTCAAAATAGCAAGTGTACGGAGGTGTAAGAATATGAGAATGCCAAAATAAGCACAATTTGTACACAGTCCTGAGAAGATGGACAGTAAAACTGAAAACACCTGTCAGGCCCTTAGATGCTAGTGAAGCCCTAGAACATTGTTCAGGTTAAATGTGAGACCATCTGATTGATTAAGAAACTCTGTTAATGACTGTCACAGTGAGATTCTAGCTAATGACACAAACAGTTAATCCTCCATGTAAATGGGCCTCAAATGAACCTGGGCTAATCGCCAATGGCAACCAATAAAACAACAAAGAAGTAATGCCAAGTCAGCCCTCAAACGTCAAACATCAAACATACGCATGCATGCATGCAAATGCTCACACACTACACACACACACACCTCTACTCGACAAGACTATGACTACTACATACATACTGTATGTATCCTTATACATCTTGTATTTGTTCATACTGTACACACTGTACACATCTAACCGAGAGCCTCTTAACCTGTTGCACACATTTATATTTATATCTAAGAGGCCTGCCTATTAACAGTTGGCAGATGTGTTTTCCCAGATGAAATACTCAGGTCTGAACCCCTAAAGGTCTCCTGAAATGTTGAGGTGTATAATTGCCAATCTGTGCCGAGCCCAGAGGCCTCGTTCACTTCATTTAGGCCTTTTATGGTGCTGCAGCAGACGGAAAGACTTTAAAAGCACATAAAGGAACAGATGTTAACATTATACTACTAGTCTGCTCTGCTTTGTTGTCTCTTTGGCTTCATTTCTACATGCTGTATCTATTTGTTTATCAACCTTGTAACCTTGATGTGTCATATAATATTATCATGATAATAAAACTCATTTGTCTTTCATCAACTAAATCCACATGTTCAGTCTTATGACATACACGAACACATTGACTGTGATTTTATTGAGTTTAAATGGAGCCACTCAGCAAAGCAGAACAAGCAGCACCCGCGCACACTTTTACTTTTAATTGAATTTTAATCTGTGTTTGCGGTCAAAAATCATGCAGTGCAGGGTAATTATCTATTAACGATAATGTCGTTGGATTTATATGGAAATGCCCAGGCAGCAAACCGATGTGGTGTGGTCATGAGCACACACAGTAATCAGTGGCTGTTGCTTGCAGGGCAGAGGCTTTTGTTTCTCGAAGGCTTCTGGCCAGCCAACAGAGCGGGTTTCCTCATGTGCAAAGAGCAGATACAAGACAATAGCAATTCTGCCTCCATGCTGCCTATCTTCCCAGTGATATATCTCTGCTTTTCTGCCTCTGCATCTCCATTCCACCTCCTTGCTCTCTCTCTCTCTCTCTCCTCCAGTGGTCTCATTAGGGTGGGACTGTGAAAGGAAGGTGAGATGGTTACTGTGACAACAGCAGAGAATGACGGGCAGAGTGGCAGAGCAGTGTGTGTGTGTGTGTGTGTGTGTGTGTGTGTGTGTGTGCAGATGTGTATGTGTGATTGCAAGAAGCTATTCAACAGTATTCATTAGAATATGACTATTGCACAGTATATGTCCCTGAAGGTGGCTATTTTGTGCCGATTTTCAATGCAAAATAAAATCTTGGAAGTCGGCTACAGCTCAGGAGTGAATACCACTTATTTTGTCTAAAAAAAACACTGAAGCAGTTGAGTTGCTATGTTTGCAGAAGAGGTGAAAAGAGCAGACCAGAGTGGCGCAGTACGGAGCATCCCAGCAAACAACAAGATACAACACAACAAAACATCATTGCTTAATTGAGTAGGCCATCCATTAAAGTCCTTATCTATTTCAGGGGAATTAGGCACACAGAATCTGCTCGCCACTCCACAGTGCCAGGAAATGATGGGCAGCACTGAGGGGCAGAGCTAAGATTAGACCAGAGTGACTGACAGGTTGATAGAGCCAACTGGAAGCCTGCCATTCCTCCCTTAAGATAGTCTCCTTACAGTAATGAAGCAGAGTGAGCCAGCTCTACATGAGGGCATAAGCAGCCAAGGAGATAATGAGGAAGTTGAGGACATTCTGTGCAATCCTTCCTCTCTGTCTCATCTTACTTACTCTCCGTCTCTGCTTCTTGCTCAAGAGTGGAAATAAAGACGAGGAAATGTCACTGCAGCATTGAAACTGTGACATTGGCCGCTGACCTCAACTGACTCCATTCCCTAGTGAAAACACACACATAAAACCCCCAAAACCAAAAAAGAGGGTCCATGTTGTCTTTTGAGGCCTGTAAGGAGTCAAGGAGACAAAGAGTAAACAGCACAGTAGAGTCTGCAGGGTGGATGCTGCCTCCGGTGGTGTGTATGACCTTTCCAACGCCACATAGCTCTGCAAGACTCTGATAAGACCAGCTGGGAGGTGACAAAATACTATCGTGGTGGACACAACAGCCACACTGGAGACACACACACACACACACACACACACACACACAAACACAAACACAAACACACAGGGGCAACAAGCTGGCCTAGAAATATAGTTTAATTTCCGTTGCAATTTTCCAGGTGCATTCCAGGTCAGACATGGCAGCTGGAAGTTAGCTGGCATTACATATATGATGTCTTCCAACAATGCTGAGGCACCTTGAAGAAAGACACAGAGAACACTTATAATGCTCTGTTGATAACCTTGTGTTATACAGAGAAAGAGTGCATTGAATGATCATTAATACATGTATGTTACAGTAGCTTTGTGTGAAAAAGTAATCTTCTGCTGCACATGCAGGTATGTGATTTGTACCCTGACAAAAATTAAATTATGTGAAGTATACATAGTAAGTCTGGGTACACGCATACTGAACTCAACAGTAAAAAAGAAACCATGTTACTGAAAGAACAGAATTTAAAAAAATAAAAAAATAGAATGTATGCAGGAAAATTGAGAATCTAGATGCGATAAGATGACCCCAAGGGAAAGGCAAAAAAGCATTTGGAGGACTTTGCTAAAAAAGAAATGTCCTTTTAGACATTAATTAGCTTTATACAATTCAACAAGATTCACAGAGTGAGAGGAGGAATATGGAAAATGAAAGATGAAAGGAAAAGAGTGCTTGCATTAAATGGAGCAGAATATGTAAAAACACAGCTTGTGTGACACACTGACACGCTACGCTCCCTTTAAAGCGCCACAGTTCTGGTTCAGATACCTTCTGTGAACTAACCTGCACCTACAAACATGTAGTGTAAGCATATGTGCTGATCACACACATGATAATTCTCACATGCGCACGTTCCATCACAATTATCCAAAAAACGTCCCATAACAATTACAAATCATCACACTTCACACACACACACACACACACACACACACACACACACACACATCCAAATTGAACCAGTAGTAATCTGATTATGTAGCAGCTGTCACAGACGGCTTTCGTTACCGTGGTTTATGAGTCACTACATACACGCATGCATGGTTACATTCATACAAACGCGCATACACTTACGTACACATACAAGCATATGTCCACACACAAATACTTTACATACACATGCACATACACATGCACTTCTCCATCATCTTTTAAGAAACTAGTCTGCATTTGCAAAACTGTCAGCATTTTGTGCAGATAGCTCATACTACTGATGTAAATATTAACATTTTTCAAGTTGAGGTGTGTGTGCCAAAGGTGAACAATTTCCCCTAGTTAACCTCCACGCCCTTACTTTATGCTGAACTACTGTATATAAATGTTGTACCTACTGTCTGTACTGCACACTAATATTCCCAGTGAATGTAAATCACTAATACAAAATTGTTGCATGTGAATGTACAGCAAGGCAAGGCAAGGCAGCTTTATTTGTAAAGCACATTTCAGCAACAGGGCAATTCAAAGTGCTTTACACAAAAACAGTTAAAAAATAAAAAATAAAATAAAAACAGATAAGATTCAGGTCAGAGTCCATGACTATACCAAGATTTCTGGCTTTGTCTGTTGTTTTTAACATTGTTGTTTGAAGCTGAGCGCAGACTTTTAATCATTCCTCTTTTGCTCCAAAATCAACCACCTCAGTTTTTCCCTCATTTAATTTCAGAAAGTTCTGGCACATCCAGCCGTTAATTTGTTCAGTGCACTTAGTCAGGTTTTGTATTGGACTATAGTCCCCTGGTGATAAGGTTAGGGTCCCCCATGAATGCTTAGTCCCCCTCCCAGGCCCCACATTCTGAAGAATTACTAGCTCAAATAGAAGTGGTGATGCCGGGCTTCGGAGCAGGCTGTGGGTCCAGAAGACTGGCATTTTCTCCTTAGTATGCAAATAATATGTAAATCACACTTGTTTTGCCCCTCCCCTCAAA
This sequence comes from Percina caprodes, assembly GCA_013375575.1. NCBI lineage: Eukaryota > Metazoa > Chordata > Actinopteri > Perciformes > Percidae > Percina > Percina caprodes. Next base: position 591,491 of record JABXJD010000108.1, on the reverse strand, counting down.
CCCCTCCATGCCAAAACTGTGACAGAAAGTTGAAACTCATAACAAACAGAAGATTATCATTGAAAAACAATGCAAAAAAAAAAATCTAAATTGAATCAATATTAATGCCTATTTTATTTTTCACTAAATGCCAAAAAATATGTTTGATGCAAAACTCACAATTCTAACTCCTTAGAGGCTGAGGGGGAAAAATGTAGGGCTGGATGTGAGTTAGAAATTGAATGTGCAAATCATGCAACAGTTCAATATCAGCAACTTGTTCGTAATCTTTTCTTCACTGATTGCACATTATAGACAAATGCAACAAGATAGATAGAACTTAGACACACACACACACACACACACACACACACACACACACACACACACACAACACACACATACGTACACACATACGCAGCCACTAGTCTATTTCTTTCCAGGCTCTTTTTAATATCTCTTCATTTCATCCCATTTCTTTCCACATCAGAGCTGATTGGAAAATATGGAAATGTGCCTGTCAGTCAGACAGTCATGCTGATATCAGGAGCAGGTTTTTTCTTTCCATGGCGATAAAAACACATCCAGTGACAATGACAAATGAGTCAGGGCGACCGTCAGTTGGTCAGTTTGCAGACATCAAGTCAATCAGTCAGTCAGCAAAGAGTCAGGAATTTATCAGTCAGTCAGTTAATTAGTGAGTCAGTGAACAGGCCATGTGTCTGTGTTAGGTAGTAAGCTGGCCAGCCAGCCAATCGGTAAATCTCCACTGAAGTCAGTCATTTAGATGGCCAGCTAGACAGTGAATTGGAGTCAATATGTTAATCAGTGACTGCTGTCAGTCAGCCAGTCAGCATCATAATGATGAACTGTTGACAGTTTACAATGTGACAACGTGAAAAAGATTAATCTTACTGAAATTGGTCAACTGGTAATGAAGCTACAAAAGCCAGTAATATTGGTAAAAAAAATGTTTACAGTAAAAGGAAGGGGGGTGCTGGGGTTGACCCTCCATTGACATTATAGGTAAAAGCCACCATTTTCCTTGAAAACACCTGCTAGCCAGACTAAAAAATCAAGAATTAGCAAGCAGCTGGAAACTGTTTGCGCTTGTCTAGTGTGTATTTCTCGTTACAGCAGGGGGGAATAGAATAGACTGCATAATGCAGAGAAAGACAAAAAAAGGGAAAGAAGAGAGTGGCAATGTGAGGCCCCTCTGATCACATCCACGCTGCAGATCAAAAATCAGAGGCAGAAAACGTTCACTTTCATCATCTGAGAGTCGTTTGCTGAGGGGAATTGCACTTTGTCGTTGTCTTTGACTGCGACAGGAAAATTGTGTCTCTAGCGTGTATGTGTGTATGTGTGTGTGCATATGGGTGTTCATTAAATGTAGGTCTATACTGTATGTGTGCGTGTTTATTTAAGATGACACAGGGGGTGGTCGCACTTACAAACAGAGTAGCATATGGTGCCTTGTTTTTTGGCAATCCCGAGTGACAAGTGAGCAGGGGAATCAACAGTGAATGCAGGGTGTGCTGAGGGGTTGGAGGGAGCAATGGGAGGGCTTTGCTTAACAATCTCATCTGCATGTGTGTCTGTGTGTGTGCATGTCTATTTCGACCCTTAGGCAATACATTACTGCTTTATGTAGATGAATGTGGAACAGGTTTTGCCGTTTAGCAGCGTTATATAAATACATTACAACAATACTGAGCAGCAGCTCAGGACAGAGTGGCTTTGAACGCAACGTCAACAGTAGCCTCAGGGCACGTTTTTCTTCCTTACTGCATTCAGATTGAAAGATGAAAATGTTTCACACAGTCCCACCACCCCTCACCCCCTCCACCTTCTACTGCCACCCTAACACACAAACACTCTCTTTCCTACAGTGCTAATTGCAGGCACCAAGAGGCAGCCGGATGGGGTGCTTATAGAAATGTTTAGTTTGTTGGCTGGTGTCTTCTGGGTTAGGAAGTGGATGACTAACGTTTTTTAGTTAACATCTGTCAACATTATTGTATTCAGAGGCATTAGTCCAGTGTTTTTGCATCCCAAATGGATGTAGAGTAAAAACAATTATTTGTGTTTAATTAGTATTAGTATTTCCAGGAAGTCCTATATTGTGGGAATGTATGTAAATGTGGGTTGCTGATACTTACCCATGTAAAATGAGACTATATCTGCCTTGATCCTGTGGTTTCCTGTGTCAGAAGACATGTGATTCATCAAACTGTATGAATTTGGAGCCCATTTTTATGTTAACAGGGGGTTGTGCTTCGCATTGAGCTACCCCCTCTAACCCTTCAGGGCAGTGCTGTTTTCAAGCTGAATGCCCACTAACTCTGTGCCAAGGAGATAGCTCAGGTTACCATTGGGTCACCATTTTGCTGTAGCCCAAAAGAGGTGATCTTACCTATAGGCCTATGTATAACTTTACAAGTAGGTCTGTACGCATGAGTGTTAACAAGTAGTTCTTAATAACTAATCCTTGCCACGCTTAATAGGTACCCTAAGCATGTAGAGTCTTACTGCAGAGTTCACTGTGGCCAGGTAGAGTAGAACGTCCCTTGCCTCTGCACATGCCTCTGGATGGGAGGCAGTGCCACATCTGCATTTGAAGTGACAGGCACTATAAATAGCCATCTCTAGGGAAAGACAAAACGACTAGACAGGCACCAAAATAATGGATTCATGAGGTATTTTCTGCTAAACACTTAAGAGACTTTTTTAAAGCTCAGAGAATTGTAATAACTTGTTTATAAAATAGGGAACCTTTAATTCAGATTAACCTGGAATTGAACCCTCTGTTCAGTCCAGCAGGGCCCTGAGTAATGTAGAGAGAATTATATTAGCTAGCGTTAGCAGAATGACAGCTATTGTGAATCTTGATGTGCATGGCCGCCATGCTGATTGCTGCCTCACTGTACATGGTCCCGGCCTCCAGGATAATAGGAGACTATTTTTAGAAGGGTGGGGGAAATTGAGAGAAATGGCTGAGAAGAATAGGGATGAAGCAGAGAGGGAGAAAAGGAGACGAGAGAGAAAGGGAAATTGCATTGACAAACGTGCAACACTGAAGTAGCAGAAGGAAGACAGGAAAATGTTATGGGCAACCAAGCAACTAATAAGCTTGAACCTCAGCACTCTGCATAATGCGACAGCTCATTACCGCCCAATTAGGCATTACAATGCCTTGCTTACTGAGGTTTATTGATGCAAATCAACCAGGAAAAGATACCCTGGTGCCAAAAAAAACAGGAGGTGAAATTGGATGAGAATTTGTCGAAGTATGGGCTCTGTGGCAGTTCAATCAATTTACAAAGTCTCTGCGGGGGAGGTTATCCAAATTAGTATGTGATTCTGACAATATGGAGCTGATTTATTTTCATCCTCTTGTTATCAAGCAGCTGAGGTTTCCTCTGATGATATTATGATGACCCTTTTTACAGCATAAAGCCACACACACTGTTTCCAGTGATGTCATTAATTACACCATCTGACACATGCACGCAACATCCTTGTTCCCTCGTTCTCCATCCTCACTGCTGATCACACACATGATAATTGGACATGTACGTCACCTTCACAGTTATCCAGAAAACGTTGCATCACAATTACAAATCATCACACTTCTCCAACGCACGTACGCACGCACAAACACACAAACACACACACACACACACACACACACACTCCTAGCAACCCACCCTTTGAGTCTCATGGAGAGGCCTAATATTCCCTCCTGCGGACAGCCACCAGGACACTTTAATTTATTTATTTTCTTCTGGACTTCTAATTCCCCTCCTCCCATATGCTGCCTACATGGATTATCACATGCTACTAAACTCAGTCTGGATCAGGCCTGAGGTAATTACTTTAAATACATAATACTGTGTGTGTGTGTGTGTGTGTGTGTGTGTGTGTGTGTGTGTGTGTGTGTGTGTGTGTGTGTGTGTGTGTGTGTGTGTGTGTGTGTGTGTGTGTGTGTGTGTGTGTTTCTGACAGACCGCGGTCCACAGCATTGATGTTTAAGTGAGAGGTGGACTCAACAGTATTCCAGTCCTGGTGTGCACTTTGTAAGCAGAGTTCAACATTACTGTGTATATGATGAATATACACTATTGTGCTGGTTATGTCTGTTAGCAATGAAAATATGCCTGTCGCCACTCTATCAAATATTAAATATTAAAAAAAATTTTAAATGTAGACTTCCCTAGTAATTAGCACAGCTATAACCAGGACCGATGCGTGCATTTCTGCCGCTCTACGCCAAATACAATTGCCCCTCTATTTGGAATGTACGGCTACAATAACACACAGCCAATTTATGCCATAAGCAAAAAAATGCAAAAACACAAACGCTAATATACACATCACACAAATAGACAAGTACAACACACAAGATGTCAACAATAATAAGTAGGCCAACGCATATGCATATATCTCAGTGACAACAACGGCACCAACAGTACACATACAATATATACTTTTCAATATCTGCTGTATGGTAGATTGCTTTAATATCGCCAGCAATTATAGCCACAACCAACAACTGTTTGTAACAGCTCCTATTTGTATTAAGAAATTGTGTTTGGTTTGTTCATGTTGGTTGCTCCCTGGTGATGTGTGACCTCAATATCAATTGTAACTGTTTGCATTTAAATAATTCAACAGAAAATTACTGTAGTCTTATATCTGAAAGTGTAATACAGTTGTTTAAAATTATAGGTCAAATTCACTCTCACAAAAGCTAGCTGTGAGGGATCTGGGTTTATTTGCTACATCATTTTGGGAGGAGGGAGACAAAGCAGAGAAAAGACCAGTCTCCATTTTGTTTCACTTCCAAGGACACAGAGGAAGGAAGACACTTGCAGAGAAATGTTCCCCAAATATTCCCAATTCAATGAGAGATATTGCCGTTCAGTCACACATACACAAACTGCATTTGGCAGGAATACACACAGACATTCAATATAAACATACCACAAAAAAGATCTCACACACACACACACACACACACACACACACACACACACACATCAGCCTGGGTCAAGCTAATATTCACACGTGTCAGGTGGAACGGCCCATTCGCGGTGAGAACAGAGGGGTGCAAGTGTGCTCACAGGTCCAGTGTGGTTGCTTTAATGGCCCAGTGGTGTAGTCCGATAAAGGGCAGCCATCTATCTGCACCCACCCAGTCAACTCTGACACTGTTTCCAAGGAAACACCACCCGCGTGAGCCAGAAAGGGAGGGTGGGACCTTGAGGGAGCATATTCTCCTGTGCTGTCAGAGTGCCAGGAGGAAGAAGGACAGGGATGGAGTGAGAGAAGGGTGGAGGAGTGGAGGGAGAGGGGAAGGAGAGATAGAAAGGGGGGATGGGGGATACACAGGAAGGGTGCACCAGCCGCCTCACAGGGGTTAACTTTAATCAGACATGACACACACACACCCCAGGAAAAAAGAGTGACAAATGCAACTAAAATCACACACTCGCATATATACACAGCGAGAGGTGGAGTGTCACACAAACACACACTGTATGCACAAATGACTTAGAGCAGACATACTGTGTGCACATGTGCGTGCAGGCGTCATTTTCCTGCAGACGGGCATTGCGGGACCCTTTGCAAAATGTGCATTAAATACAAAAAAATGACAAAACATATTTCATTTGCAGATCACTTTCTTTTTCTTCCCTCCAGATTGTGGGAGAGACAGAAAGCCAGTGATGCACACAGCCTTCTCATTGCCAAGCCCACTGCATCATCATCCAGAGACCAAATCACACTGTCACCTCTAATAATGTCACACATTAACAACTTCATCATTCTTCACATGGGCTTTGTCAGGTATTTGTTCTGCTTGATTCATTATGCATATGCATAGTTTACAACTGCTGAAGCTTTAAAGAACGCACAGAGGCAGGAGAAAAAACTTGACATATTCTGAGCTAACTTGTTTGTGTTGATATGTGTGTGTGTGTGTGTGTGTGTGTGTGTGTGTGTGTGTGTGTGTGTGTCAACTAAAGAATCGTGAAGGGTATCAAGCCTCAAACTTTAGGTACCCAGTAGTAAATAAGTAATGAAAGTTGCCATTGAATTTCCAGTCAGAATCATAATCTTGTTACCTAATTCTGCTAATTTTAGACTGTATTTTGAGTGTATTAGATTATTGTACAGGTGCTTGTGTTCTGTATTTAAAATTTGAGTATTGGTTCAGAAACCCAAGTATTATGTAATTGTATTGTGTACCCAGCATATTATTAACAGACTTAAACCCCTTAAAAAAGTGATACGCTGGAGGATGATGTAACTTTTCTTTAAATTAAATGAATCTCTCTAGTGGGATATAGATAAATATGGACTTCTTGCTTCTCCCTATTAGAGTAGATTAGATGCATAAACAATCAGTTGAAGTTAAATTTAGTTGGAAAGCAATGACTAATGGGAACAATGGATTCTTTCTATTTAGCCTCTCCTGACTGCTTTACGAATTTCACAGCAATACTACAAACACACCATTCCACAGTCATTATCATTATTTTTATTACAAATCCACGCTACATAAACCTAGTCTACACAGCAAAATACACTGAACTACACCAGCACACAGACGACACCAACAATTACAAGGTGTAATCTCTGCACATCTATCTGTTAGGAGGCCTGGGCACAAACGCTGAGCACAAAGAGAGAGAGAGAGAGAGAGAGAGAGAGAGAGAGAGAGAGAGAGAGAGAGAGAGATTATTATTATTATCAGACGAGGCTGACTGCACTGGAGGCCTGATCACTTTCCTTAAACGCACACGCGTACACACACTCAGAGGTTATGGGCTTTGTGCAATCAGATGACACACACCCTTCCTATTTTGCCTTGTAATTTTGATTTTATGCAGACAGTTAGAATCACAACTGCTTTTGTTGTGCAGTATGTCGGCATACTGTAATTGTGAAGTTGTATAAACCGAAGGATTCTTTCATCCATCTATATCCTAATGCTGTCATCCACCTTCTGCCTGGCTGCTGATTACAGTCTGTGTACTGTCTAGCTGTGCAACACTGACTTAATGTTATTTTGCTTGAGCAGAGCCATTGGAGCGACCCAGATGTCCATATACTATAATCTAATCTAAAATGATTCTGGCTCTGGATTGGCTAATCCAACACCACTCTTCCTAATCTGACGTCTAATAGACGACATCTGGACAAGATGAAAACATTGCCCAGAGACAATCTGATTGACTTGTTTGGGAACGATAATCTTGTCTGTACAGTAACTTTGTTCCTGTAAGCATAATTTATCAGCATGTTTACCACTGAACAACACAGACAAATGTTATCTTGTCTTTAGGACAAAGCTTACAAGGACCCATCGCAGTGGTGGTCTGGCATTTAGGTTTTTGATGAAATTATTTTTATTTCAATTATTTTGTTATCTTTTTAACATGCCAATTGAACATGTTTCTTCTTTAAGTGGTACATTTTGGAAATAGATCATTAAATTGTAAATAATTAAATAGTAATAAATAGTTCAAACACAGTCACATGCATGACTTCTTTGCCAGACAGCATGTGTCTCACTGCATTCACACCTCTGCTTAAAAAGAAATGAATAAATACAGAGTCTATATCTGCCGGTGTCAACACGTTCCTTTGAGTGTATAATGGATAAAATCATCAATAATCAATTGAATGTGTCACCTAGCAGAAGCAGCACCCCTCATTGTGACCGCTCTTTGTCCTTCTGTCCACTCCTGAGGTGTGATACGACCCCTGAGTGGATGCTCCCTGTCTTTTTCAAGCTGCAGGAGACCTTCTCAAAGAGCATAGCAACAGACCTGTCTTCACTGTAAAAATAGGATTGGCTTCTGTGAAACTGACTTGACGCCACAGATCCAACACACACTTCACTTCATTGATTATGCGCCCAAGCCCCTCAGAGCCCAGCTTTACAAGTGATGTTTTCCCCTCTTCGCCTTGCTCATTCTCCTCAAAGCTCCCATTTTTACCCTCTTGCTCAGATTTGGAGCCATTTACCTTATAACTGCATCAATATTTTATCCTCCTGGATGCGGAGACATACCCCTTTTTTCATACATTTCTTTTGTTTCCCCTGGATAATGAAATGTTAATGTCATTTGGGAGCAAGAGAAGCATACTGTTAACACAGGCTGAAGACAACCATGGCAGCAAGAAAACTAAGGCCATCTGCATGGGCAGATCCTCTCTAAGAGTACCAAAATCAAGACTTGAGAGCTGCTTTGATTTGGACACACTATTGAATTTGACACTTTGGTAATAGTTACAGTACATACAGTACATACAGTACACATGGTGACGCAAAACTGTGTGAAATTCGGTGTAGTATGCAAACCAGGCGGTTAGGTGGTAGTGTGAAGCACTGCCACACAACACCACCAAGTCCACGTGCCTGTGTAGAACCTTCCTTCTACTTCTCTCCCTAGTACCAAAAACCAAAACATGGCAAAGCAAACAACAAAAGCTGACAATTTTGTCTGGACAGATGAGGAGGTGGAGTTGTTTCTCCAAACAACCTTAGATTACAAAGGCACAACAGGACATGGACTGGGAGTCCTGCCAGTCATAATATATAGACATATGGACCAGATTTCTTCAGCAGTATCCTGTACCTGGAGGGACATCATATCCACACGAGAAAGACGCTATCTGTAAAAGTCAGATTACAAAGCTGAAAGCCATCCAGACCAAGTATAGGCAGGCTGTGGATAATGGCGGAGTGGCCATGGGCGAGTAATCACTCTATATTTTGATTTAAAATTCACTCTATATTTATTTTGCTTATATTGACTTTTACGCAAACATGATGGTGGAGCATTTTTAAAATTTTCACTCAGGAGGTTGGTTTCACTTCTTTTTTTTAAATTTAAAGGTACATCTGATAATATTTTGATGTTTTCACCCATGAGCGTTGTCGTGTAAACAGGGCCTAAATCACACTCCTTTATTACGCTGAATACAAGCGCTGTAGGTTATTTTGTTTCCCCTGTGCTGCTGCCGTAAATACTCACTAGTACTACTGCAGCAAACGCACAGCTAAAAATAGGCCCCCAAAAAGTAACTATTTACTCCTTGTGAGGGACCAAGCAGTTAAGCAAGAGGAGTCTCAAGTGAAGTTCAAAAAGTAAGGGGTTTTATTTCCGAAAAATCATTACAACAAAATAAAGTTTTGGGCCCATAAAAGAGGTGAAATAAACAGATGGTAATTAAAGCTCTGAACATAAGAGGCTCTAAAATATAACTGACCTACTACAAAAGAAACAAAGGGGAATTATATATTGACATAAACTACTTTTACTTAACTTTAACTCAACAAAAATACTCACTATAATATAAATCTAAAACCCAAATATCTAAGGAGAGAATAAAGCTACCCATATATAACAAGCAGTGGTAGTGTCCAATTAGGCCACCTCCCTACAAAGCTGCTCCTGCTCCAAGCGAGCAGACTTCCAGGATCCCTCCCGGGTGTGGAATCTAACACTGGGAAGCTCAAACACAAATAGTTATACAAACAGAATGACAATTCAAAAGTAACTAATGGTGCATGCGCCCTTAAAAGATGCTTCTGTATAGTCAAATAAATAACGTATAATGTATGTGAAATGAACCTGTGAGGTTCCTGTGAGTTATTTGTAACTAAATAAATGTTTGCAACAAATGTATAATGTGTATGAAAAAAGTAAGGAAAAATATAAATGCATGAGGTTATTGCTCTTAAGATGGTTGTGTGGTCATGGCATCACACTCCTGTTTGACTAAAGTTTGCATAAACCAACAGTGCTTTTTAATAAAATTATTTAGCCTTTTACAAAAATGACACTATATATTTGTGATTTGTTTTTAAAGATCTACATCTTCAGTAGGAACAAATGGTCTTGGGACTGGCTGAGGAAGTCAGAAAATTGCTACTGTATGTCCGTTATTTCGACTATTTTGTTGACAATTCATTTTAAACATCTAAGCTTAATTGTTCTTCCAATATAGGTAAAAAGTGGCAATTACAATTAAACCTTTGCAGACAAGTTATTATTTACATCCTGTTACTGCCATGTTGCTTTACAAACCATGTCAATAAATAAATTAATGCACAAACAAAAAATATAAATTAAATTATTTGTTTTAGTGATAACTCGAGACTGTTATATGACATTCTTTGGACCTGTGTGTTATTCAATATGGGTCCACACACTAAAGCATGCTGGTGTTTCATGCTAGCTTTCAACAGCTGTCTATTACCATCCGATAACGCATTGAGAGAGGTATAAAACACAGGCGGAGGGGCTGAGGAGGCTGAGCAAACAAACACACTGAGAGGTGGGGAGAGAAAGGACAGATGTATTGAAAGCTGTTGAGTGATGTTTTTTTCTTTATTGCTGTGCATACTGTTGACTGAGAGATTTGCAAGAGAGGGAGGGAGAGAGATACTGTAGGCGAAGTGTGTTTCAGTAAGAATAAAATCCTTTCATTTAAGTAATAACCAAAACAAGGCCAGACTGTACTACATGGAAATGTGACACACAAAGTAGTATGGCCATAAAAATACCTGTAGTACATTTCTAAGTAAATGTTTTTTTCTGAAATTAAATTCACCGTCACTCAGCACCAAATCTCTAATTCAAAATCTGATGCTAAAAAACATTTAAAAAAACAAACAAATCAAGCCTGATCTCTCAAATGCTCAAGTTATTTTTGGACAAACCAAATTGTCCAAACAGTATGTTCTCATTAATGGTTTCTCACCACATCTATTTGGGCATGAATTTAAAGAACTCAGATTATGGGTTATCCTGGATTATGCAAAGGACCCTGTGCACAAACACTTATCAGTTTCATTTCTTTGTCCTCCAATGATATTCATGCCAAATCCCACAGAGCCGTATCTTTGCTCACAGCTGGCAAGTGTAACTAAAGGATTAAGCAAGCAGCTTCTACAAGCAAATAGATTTCTCCCTACTTCAGAGGAAACTGCTAGTTATGCAGCGCCTATCTGTCCGCCAGGCATGCACAAAAACATGGCTCCCATTTTCTCTTTTTCACATTTTTAACAGTGCAGAAGGAGAGAAAAGAGGAGCGTAAACAAAACAAACGTATAGTGTAGTCTTTGTATGGGCACAGCCATTCTGGATTGTTCAGAAAACCACAAGTGTCCTCAACTCTGCATTGCATGTTTTCCTGGAATATGGCCGCTAAAAAAAGAGAGTGGCCGAACTTCATCTGAACTGGAATTGCATTCAAGCACGTTTAGACACTGCACTCCCATCACTTAAATAACCAATCAGCATGCAAGTATGCCATTGGGCAAGCTCTGACGGTCCACCAAGCATCCATGAGTGAGCCTTACAGTTTACAACTGAAATATGTGAGGTGAAGCTCCAACTGCTTCCCGTATGCAAATATTTCGGAAGGTTTCTTTACCATATACGGTTTAGATCAAGCCCAGCCTATGATGGCGATTTCTGACTCTGCGTGGCCTCCCCGCTTTCCCTCAGGGAGATGTGTATTAATTAGCATTGATCTGGAGCAAGAAAACCCAGAGCAGATTGTCCAATCTGCTCTGAGCAGATTGGACCTGGCATCAGAGATACAGGAGCTTACGTGAAATACAGCACAAATACATTTACATTTTAGGCAGCTAACTGACAGCTGGATCCAAATAAATGCACCATGAGTTCAACAATTTCCAATTTAGGGCTGAACGATAGTGTTTTAGCATCAACATCGCGACGTGCGCATGCGCGATAGTCACATCACAGGACGTTGATAGAAAAGTAAACTTTCACCGTTCTCCTACATGATTATTACCGGCCGACCCTTCCCCTTTAAGACAGGTAGCCATGTGGTCAACGTGTGTATGTGACGTTATTCCGACAGGGTTTATTGTTATGGGAAGTGATGTGTAGAAAAGTACCGTAGGCAGCCACAGCTGACGCGAATAGTTTTAGATGGGTAGTCAGTGAAGCTACAGTAGTCGGTGTTTTATGTTCATAAATCACCTGATTAATGCAACATAATCAGAACATCTCCCCGCAGAAAGCTACTACCAGCCAGGCTAAAGCTAATATAGTTAGCCTAAAGAAACAAGGGGTCCGTCCCAACTAACGTTACGGTTCGGAAACGCGACACTGGAAACAGAAGTCTGATCTAACGTAATTTACATTGATTTAATTGTTCTTGGATACACAGAGTTTGTTGCTAGTGCGTGTCGCAATGTCAGTTTTTTCCAATGTCGTGCAGGCTTATTGCATGTAAAATAATACTCACTCAGGTTTTATGCAGTCAAATATACACTAAAACATTTTGCCATATTCACTTTACGAATGAATAACAATTTTTTATCTTCTCAAATATTCCAATTATTCCAGTTTAGATTTGATATCAACAAGTATGTTCTGAGTAAGCATCAAACATTTTCTTTGTTCCTCAGTCCTTTGTTTCAATATACTGCACATTACTCAGGGTCAAAGTGCTGATATAGGCTCTCTCACCTGGATCCTTTTGACCATTTTTCTTCTGTAATGACCTAAAAGCCATAATGTAAATGTTTCTAGATCAGCAGTCCTAATCGCAGATGCAAGATGCAGTCCATCTCTTCTTGCTGAGCAGGCAAGGCCTTTTTGAGCCATTAGGCTCCTAACAGATGTGGATGCCTTGTTAGGTGCAGAGCAGTGTATCATTGGAGTCAGAGAGAGAGCTGGTAATATCTAATTCAGATAAAAAAGGGTCCATCTGACATCTTTGTATGTGCGGCAAACTCAATTTAGGATTATTCTAGCTTTCTTCTCTCTCTTCCTGTCTGTGTCTAAGCTAGGAGGCCTCATTTAAAATCTCTTTTTCGACACACATTTTGTGCTTACCATTAAATCCCAGCAAAAGTTGTGACACAGCAGTTTGCATTAATTATCTTCAAACCTCTGCAATACAGTTTTATTAGAACTAAAACAGATTTGTGCTGCATTATTATCCTTCATCTGATCTTCTGAAATAATCATGTAACTAAGAACATTTTATACACCTTGAGCTACCTATTGTTAAACTCTTCCACATTATACTGTACATTTCTCATTTGATCCAATATGTGCATGGCACTATGTGAGAGTGTGACAGTTTCATGAGATTCAGCAGATGTTGTGCTGTGAACATCAGCCAGGGACAACAGCAGCATTTTATTTTGTAACTGCAAAGATTTAAAGCATATTGCCACTGACTAGCACTGAGACACAGTAATACATCACAAGCATCATAAAGAATATAATTGTGAAATCAAATGCATTTGCCTTTTAATTTAACATATTTAGACAGACAAGATCAGCTATCTTGACAATCAATTCATCCTTTATCAAAGCACAAGTTGAGCAAAAATACCGAACATTCTCTAGTTCCTGGTTCTTAAATGTGAGATTTGCTATTTTCTCTCCTCTTTAATTATAGTAAGCTTTGCGTTTTTGATGGTTGGTTGGACAACACAAGATATGTGAATATGTCCCTTTGGACACTGTAATATTTCCTGACATTGTATAGACCAAACAAATGATGAATTGTACAAATAATATGGAGATTACCGATAATAAATAAAGCCATCATTTTCAGCCACATTGGTTGGATAACATACACTTTACATTGGTTAACAATAAGCAAAGCTTGCTTATGGTAAAAAATAAAGGTCTGCGATGTGCTTTAATGTGGTTGGATGCTGAAAGTGCTTAATATTATCTCAACCAACTGCAGAAAAGTCCAAAAAGAATCTCATAACATTTCCATTGTTGAGAAAATAGACAAAGGAAGGAAAGGAGAAAAAGAGAGAGAAATGGAGAGTTTGGTTGGGAGGAACAGACAACAATTACACTTGCCCTAGGAGGCCGAGGGAACCTGACCACGTTGCCATGGAAACTCAAGTACAGCAGAAAGTAACAGGAAAATCAATTCAGATTGAGCTTATCTCTCCCTCTCTCTCACTCCCTTCTCATTTCACAAGGGCTACAAGGCACGTTTCCACTCTGAATCACATTTTAACTATTGCCCGGCTGATGCAGCACTAATCACAACTAACACAATGATGAGTCCCTGTAAATGACAAATGTGGATTATAGTGATGAGAAAAAGACATTTTCAAACACACACACCTCTGAAATTGTATAAAAGAAAGAAGCAAGCAAAATGTGCTAAGCCTCAACACAAATCACTCTCTGTCTTAGGCACACCATTCATTCTTGCTCTTTCTTTCCTCTCCTCTTCACTCGCTCCCTCAGAGAGGCAACAGCAGCTGTATGCAGGTGATAAGCATGTGCAGCGATGGCCGTGCGGCTCTGAATGGATGGCTCATCGCACTGTGCTGATGTGAAGATTGCAGGCTGCGTCTGTCAAAAGGCCAATCTGCTCGCAGCTGTAACATTGTGACGTCACTGGCGCAAATGACAGTTTGACTGGCCACACTCACAGTGTAACATGAGATCATTCCACCTTTAATGAATGTGAATATGTACATGACACATCCTTTTACATATAAGAACCAATCATTGACAGCATGCAGGACATATTTTTAAACTATGTTAACAACATAGTCATACATTTATCAGACATATAGCCCCATAAGAACAGCTCTGACCGTCTAACAGACACTCTGTCCGCAGCCTTCAGGGAGTTTGTGTGTTGTTTGGATCTTAGTTGTTAACTGTACAATGGCACGGTGAGGTCAAAGACAGGCTGCAAGTATACTCAGTGTTGTCTGTGTTTGTCTATATCTGTTCTCAAGGCTCATGCCAAAGAGGAGGAGAGAAAACGAGCCTTGAAGAAAAATAATCATGCTTGATGTCTCATCCATCATGAAAAAGATAGAGTCACCTTGCAGTGAAGTCAGCTGGTCATTTGCTACTGAAGAAGTCAATCTGGAGAACCATTTGTTGAAATCACAGGAGAAGTCAACTGAAACTGATATGATGCAGTAAGACTGTGCTGTAAATGTATTTATTTTCATGTATAGTGTATGTTTAAGATGTTATATATCAATATTAGAAAGAAATCCGTATTAATATCCTGACACAGATTTACCCCTTTCACCCAGCCCTATGGCTTTGGGTACGCTGGTTAATTTTGTCTTCAAACAATTAGACAAAATAGAGAGTGAACCTGCACTGCAGTATATTTAATTGTCATGTTGTACTAAAAGTGCGAAAATGTCACCCAACTTTTGTATTCATGAAAACAGCAAAATTTCAAAGTGGCTTGTTTGGTGCATATTTTTCCATGTGGTTCTCAGTCTTGGCCTCCCATTGCTAGCAGATGGGTCTGACCCAACAAAAATCGCACCATCCTCCACCCCCATGATGCACCACACCTGACCCTACCCCCACGATCACAGGCAAGCCTATTGTGAACAACGTGTTATTTAAGCTCTTGTGAATACGCACAGATTCACAAAATGGATCACAACGAACTGAGGACGAAAATACGGGCCGCTAGCTGGGATCACAAAAACCTAAGAGTTTCACTCCAGACCCTGTCAGGTGAGGAAACTACAGAAAATAGATTATTTTTTTTTTTTTTTAAATATTGACTCCAAAACTATGAGAAGTCCAGAGAGTGTGTGTGTAGTTGCTGGTAGCCTATGAAGACATGCCATGTGGTGTCTTGGATATGAATTTTGCCTTCAAACTATTTGTGTCATTTTTCGAGAGACAAACAATCGAAAAAGAATGGTTCCGGGACTGTGGGTCTGAGGAATGGAGTTTTGGATAATGTTTAGCTTCGGCAGCTTAACCTATGCTAAAATATACAATGACTGTGGAAGACTAGTGACGAGTCCATAGCAATCAGTTCATGTGTTGCATTTGTTATTACCCAGTGTGCTTTGTTGAGCTTGGTCTCAGTGTGTTATTGTTTTAGTTCATGTGAATACTAGTTTACTAGAGGAGTAACTTAGTATTTGAAGTAATGCAGGAAGTGTGCATTTAGTTTCCATGCTTATTGTGTTTCCACAACAATGTTAGTGAGTAAATCTACTGAAATGGCCACCTTAACAGTGGAGTGTGATGTGTAAGATGAGTAAACAGAGGTTAAATCATATATGTCATAGTTGTATAAAAACAATGGGTATCTGTATGTCTTTGCCAAGCGCAAACCAGAACAGAAGCCATCAATAAATGGTTGGGGAGGGTCATACCTCTTTTACCAAACATTTTGGATGCACATAGAAAAATGTATTGCTGGTGAAGGGAGGGTCAAGTCTATTTTGACTAAAGATCTCAAAACTCCTCCCGTAGCCCCTTAAATAAAAAACGAACGAACGAACGAACAGTCTCTTAGATCTCTTCCTCTGATTGGTGTCCAGCAGGTGCTCTAAAACCATGATCATGTCTAATCAGTGTTACAGATTCCTAGCAGGGGGGCACAGGCACCAAGGCACAGTGTGAAAGTTTAAGGAGGCTCAATGTGATTTACTGTCTTTTTCCAGATTAACCACCCTGGGAGCAGAATAAGACCATGTATTAATCCTTGATTGGATGGAAGACGGGAGAGAAAAAAATGGAGTGAAAAATCCCTATTAGGTCAGCAGAGTGATTTGAGTTATTAAGTGCCTTTTTTACTCTAATCAGTCACTTTTAAGATGGGATCAGACACCGTTGTATTATGGGATGTGATTGAGCACACCAGTTTGTCTCCATTTCCCCCAGCGCTTCAGCTGGGAACATATGGGAAGGTTCCTCCATGAACCATGCCACCTGTCACTGACACACGCAGACGCCTACATGAACAGAGGGAGTTTGCACCTACACAGCCAGTCATCCAACAGCCCACAACCAGGAGAGTTTATAAACAGAAATTAATTGCTTGTTCCGGCTGTAATTAGCTCACACCATGCTTATTACTAATCTGTGTCTTGGCCTTATGCCAGACCAGTTCTGGCCTGGCTCCAGTCCATTTACAACACAATGTTGCTCTACAGTAATCCATAAGCTCTGGCAGGATGGACCTGTTCCACTAACTGAGATTTACTATAAACACATATTTCCAACTTTTTTGTCAACAAGTCCTCTTATTAACCTTTTATTTGGTATTGGATTGTCTAAAAATACATAGTCCTATTTTTACTGTCCTGATTGCATTACAAACTGTGTAAGATCCACAATAAAGTAACAGTGAATATAGTCTTGATATTATATTCTGAATCATGCACAGACAGCCCAAAACTATAAAAAAACAAACAAATTCAGGACATTACTGGAAACCAGATTCCTGCAGTATAATGATAGCACTCCCTATCCAAACAGTGCTTATTTAAGATGCTGTCTTCAATCCAAGTTGAAAACAAAGGGGCATCCCCATCACAGAAAGCCAAATTGCCTATTAAAGATGAGAGCATGTTTAGTCTCCCAATGCGCCCAGCCATCACCACCCTAATCATTCCCTGCCTAAACAGCCTAATGGCTGCCATATTGCTACTGTTTATTAGTAAACACTGATGGAAGCGTGCCCGCTTCAACAGTTGTTGATTTTGTCTATCCATATGGAGTATCAGCTGGGAATCACAGCTACTGTGCCAGAACGTTGTCTGCTGTTCAGTATCCCGTCTCTAAACAGATTGCTTTATTGTTTTATGTACATAGTAAATATAAAATATAATACATTAAACAAATCTGAAAGCCGAGAACAGCTCTTTTTCTGATATTTCTACTTCACTAGATTGTTCTACTAATGTATTATAAAATTCTACCTTGTAAAAGCAAGGTAGAATTAAAATGTGCATTGTATTTCGGCACAAATTACAAGTGTGTGCATCAGCCGCTGATCCATAAGGACACTCCAAAGATGACCTTAGGCTTAAGATGCTTTTGGGAAGCCCAGTCCAAGATCGATTTGCCTCCATCTCTGTCTCAGTAGCCCTTCTATCGATCCTTATCAAATATGTATCACATCCTCAAGCATTCACCGCAGCTAAGATGGAGACTTCAAAGAGCAACAGCTCAAAGAGCTTGGTTTTTTTCTTTCCAAATGGCAAATCTCAAAGCAGAGGGAAGATGTGAACCAAAATAATAATGTAATACTAAAAATGTGACCCAAAACAAAACCTTTAAAACAAAAATGTAATCTTGGAAGCTATAACATCAAAGCTTTCAAAATTACAATGAATAAATGCTGTCTTAAAACAAGCTTTATAAAAGACAGTAGGTTTAGTATGCTACAAAACGTACCAGAGAGTCACACTGTGCACACAATACATGAAGAAAACACCCCCCCAACTATCTCTGCTCTAACTTCACTTCTTACTAAAAGGGTCTTGTCTCGTCCTCTTTCAATTCCCCAAACTCCTGTTCATACAGCACTCATATGTTGCAAATGCACAAAATGCATCCTTCAGCTCATGTTCCCATAATTCTCTGTGGCAGCAGCGTGATTAATGCACACAAATATTGATTTTTTTTTTCTTTGCTCTTTTTTTTTTTATTTCTTTCAGGACAGTGCCCCGTGTCCCACCCCACTCCCAAACACTTCCTACTTGAAAGGCTCAGACTTTGCACTCCGTCACTCACATGTATAGACAATGAATATTACAGCACCTTTAGACGTGTGCACGCGCGCGCACACACACACACACACACACAAAGTACAAACAATAAGCACCCCCCCCCCATTTCCCTTAGTTGTCAGGCAGCTGTGTGTGAGTGGACTGGGAAAAGGGGTGCAGCGAAAGACAAGGGTCAGCATTTCACTAACTGCTGATCTGTGTAGGAGGAGGGGGGGAGCAAAATGATAGGCTGTGTTGTTTTCATAGGGTTTCACTGCAGGATGGGTGGAGTAGTTTGCAAAAAAACACATCATGCACCCACAAACTCAGACACGTGTATTTGCCGGTATGATCTGGCACCAGGACATATTACTTAGATGTTGCTGTGAGTTGCTATGTGGTTACATGCAGGGATCACCCATGTTCTAGCCCCTGAAAAACAAGATCAACAAACCATGTTTGTGCGAGGAGAGATAGAGAATGAGAGGCAGAGATGGAGCAAAGGAAAAGTGAGTGAGGTAGGAAAGTGGGAAGGGGAAGAAGGCAGAGGGAAAAGATCATGTGGCTAATGTGACGCAGTCCCTTGTTTACCAAAGAAAAAACCTCGCCCACTCTATTCTCTTGCTTTCAAATCTTCTCCTTCTCAGTCTCTTGTTTCCCTAACTCTCTTCTCACTTCCTCTCCTCTAATCTGCCCTCTCCTCCTCTACATTTCCTTGCATCTTCTTTCTTCCCAAGCTCAATTCTACCACTGTGCCCTCCTTTCAAGGTTGGCCTGACTTTGGGCGTGTTGAATTTACAGCCCTGTCTCCGCCTGCCTCTCAGTGCCCCCACTGTCAATCTCAGTGAAAAATGGAGGCGGTGGCACATCACTGGCATGATAAATTCCTGCTGAGCAGTGATCTTGTAAACCAAACACCTACAGTACCCCCTTAGAACACATCCTAACATTCCAGCAACTGGGCTGGTGGCTGGTTAAGACTGTGATTCTATTAGAAGCAAACTGTTTAATTAGTCTCTATAAGCACTCATAAGAACCCATAAGAGAGGAATGAGAAGATACGAGGGTGCAGAGGCATTTTCATCGCATAAATGCTAAACACACAGTTGGGAATCCACCGACATGAATGTGACTAAAAAATGTAACGGGAGATTTTTTTACTGATGCCGTGAGTATTGAAGTGACTTATTTGCATAAAGCAAATAAAAAAACAGCATTTTTCACGCAGGAGAAAATTGACTGGGGCACTGTGCCAAGCAGATTGTGAAATGAGATGAGTAGAGAAGGCCGGTAGTCAAGGCCAGCGGAGGAGGATGGAAAGGAATGAAGGACTGAAGGAAGTGAAGAGAAAATAAAAAGAAACAAAAGAAGAACACAAAGCAAGAGGAGAGGAGAGAAGAACAGTGGAAGGGAGAAGAGGAGGCACTTACTGATCTCTCTATATTGTTTTCAATGTGAATGCAACATATACAATATGGAATAGCAAGATAGAAGCACATCTAGAAAGTAGGAATGGCTAATGGAGTCTTAGGTCTCCATCAGATATAAAGGCTGTATCTAAAGCTGTGTCAGGTGTCCCACTGGATGAAGAACTGAATGAAGGTGGTAGAGTTAGAATTTACCACAGTTAGCGAGACATGAGCTGGAGATAAGTTTTGTTTTTAAAATGTTATGAAATTAACACAATGAATCAAATAGGTGCTCTAATTTCAATTGAATTTTTGGTCACCTTTATTTTTGACAGGACATCAAAGAGGAGAGAGAGGGGGAACGACATGCAGCAGAAGGCCACCGGTTGGAGTTGAACCCGGGCCCGCTTCTTTGGGGAGTAAACTTCTATATATGGGCAACGGCCCTTCCAACTGAGCTATCTGGGCACCGATTTCAATTGGATGTAAACTGGTCTCCAAATTTGCAAGTTGCCTACACTTACAGAACAAGATTTGAATGGATGCAAATGTTGATACATGCATAAAAAGGTCTCTAAGCACAGTGGTACTGTGTGTATCATTTGTTACAGAGATTATGTTGACTCCGTGCTAATGTTGCTTCTATATCCGTAGAAGGTAAGAAAAGTAAATAAGAACTCACTGTGTGGGTGATGTACACCCAATTGTACATGCTTGGTAGAGAAGAAAAATCATCTGAGCTCAGATATAACAAAAATTGCACATCCAGAGGACTCAAAACAGCCAAATTGTATCTTTAAGGTAGACAAGGAATTAATGCGCAAATTACACAACATACAACTGTATGCATCCTAAAGGAGAGTGCAATGTCTCAGGGACAGCATGTTCTTTGCAGATCATTCCATATCTAAGCACTGGTTTTGTTGAAGCTCTTCTCTGCAACCAAGGCCGCCTGCCTCATTACGCTGCCTTATATCATGAATGGTGAGAGACAAAAGGTAGGTAGATGGAAAAACACACACCATCCCAGCTCCATCCCTTTTCAAAAGCATTGTAACTTGAAACACACAACAGAATGTATAAAACGCCACGACTACACAGACATATGCATGTGTACACTGCTACACAAAGGTGTATGTGACAACAGACACATGCATTAAAATAAAGGTCCACCATATAAAATCCTGGCAGCAACACAAAAGGACACAGTTCAACTCCTCCCCTCCCTACTTACTTTCTTTGTTTTTTTGCCTCTTTCATCCCTTTATTAGCTCTGTCAATTGTTAATCAAAAGCAGCAAGGAGGCGATCGGAGCCGGGCATTTGAAAGCTCATGCTGCGAGATCCATTTTAAAATTCATGACTGGTTAATGGTATGTTATTGGCAACATTAGGACCCAGTGAGTTTGCGTCATGCTCATTCACATTGAAAACAGACGGCTTCAAATGACTACTAAGCAGTCCTCATTCTGAGAGGTAATTCATATTATAATTAACTTTACAATCACAGCTGATTAATTAAGACAGGCCCTAGTCTGTAATTATGCATCTATTTTTGACCCTAATGTGAATCACTGGATATAAAAGATTTCAGCGGCAGTGCTTTAAGCCAGTTTCCTCTCTACGGCCAAGTTACTTCATGTTAAAAAGTACATTTACACCTGACGTTATAGCAGACACATAATCAGTAGTGACCAAAGATTTGGATGTTTCAGGGTATGAACACTGTGGATGTTCATCAACATTTGCTCAATAATTAAGTGACATCATCCACCTAACTTGTTCAAAAACACCATCCTGGTGTCGAGAAATATCTGGAGCCTTGACTGTTCTTTCTTGCATTCTGATGCACAATGCAAGGGTAGGAAAGTGCGCTTGATGTTACCGTTCCCAACAAAAAACCTAAGATTAATAATTCAGTGTGGCTGTTGGATAGCTTTATTTTGTGTCCACTGAGACCAAATCTTCTTTCATGAAAAATTGAAAAAAAGAGAAGAAAAGGGGGGCAAAGAAGCAGTAAAAAACAAACTGCCCCCAGTTGCTATTGTCAAGCCCTGTTGGTATCCTTATGGCCTCTCTCATGCTTTTCGCTCACACACAAACACTAACACACTCGCACACACATTCCTCTAACCCTCGCTCCTATAGTAAACATACCCTCTCCATAACAGTGCGAGGTGAATCCGCTCATGCATCAGAATCGACCATCAAATATTTATCACACAGCAGCAGTGATTTTGACAGTGTGCTCATGCTTTTGACAGCATTCGCCTGCTGCAATACTTATTGGAGTAAACACGGACAATCCAATATCGTTGTTCTTTTGAACGCTTGTGAAAGAACTCAAAAGAACACTGAGCATACAATATAATCTATCAAAACTTCACTGCATGTTATAAAAGCCTTCAGACCTGCTGTAAAAAACAGGTACGACATCACTGTAGATACTACAATAAGAGGCGATTTAAGAAATGATTGGCAATAATTGTTGACAACGTAAAAGTATGAGAGACACACACACACACACACACACTGTGTAACTGTATAATTCACTGAAATGTTTTTTACTGTCTTTCCTAATTCAGGCTAACAGACCTTTGCTTTTGATAAAGATGTAGATATGTTAATGCTTTTTATCCTCATAATGAACCTCTTATTGCAGCAACAGATGAGGTAAACATCTCTGAGTCTTGTCTACATGATAAATTTCATTTACAGAACGTAATCATATCTGCATGCTGCATATTTGTCCAATGTCCGTGACATTAGGCAATGTCTTCAACTGGATGCTCGAAGCGAGTATCTCGAGTAACCTCAAGTAAATAAGTCATTGGCATGGATCAGAAGACACATCTTTATGCTTGAGTAGACACATTTAAAATGCCACCAAAACACCGTCCCAGATTCTGCCCTCAGTCAAATGACATCAAGTGCTCACTTACAGGTCCCTGAACACCCCAGTATGAAACGAATAAAGCCAGCGGGCAGTACATGGAGCAATCAAGAGATAAGCATCCCATTTAACTTGAGAAAAAATCCAACCCCCAAAACGTTCTGGTGTCTTGCGTTATCATGCTGTGCCACTGGATTCAAACAAGAAGGGTAACTAGGTCAATGACGCTATGTAAACTGTTCCACTTTACCCCTTGCTGGACTCAAAATGGAGAAGGCTGAGGTGAAGTGGGTATAGGAGAAAGAAGCTCAGTGATTCAATGTGACAGTTATCAACATCCTCTGGCTAGTGAGAGGATAGGGCTGTGCAGCGCTGCAGAGCCTCAGTAATGGCAGACTACGACAGAAAACAGGTAAGACGATGACTCACAGTGAAACAGAACATAGTGTCCAAAGAGCACGGAGCGGAGCAGAGCAGAGATAAACAGCCCCCCAAAAAAAGCAACACACCTCAGCCTTCGTCAAACATTCAATCTTGCAGTTTTAGCACAAAAGGGTTTCACTGTGTGCTCTTTTATAACTGAAATACCTTCTACACAGTCATTTTAATATAAACACTGACATTTTACTGTTACATATTAGGCTTGATTTTTAAGGTTTCATAGGCTGAATTACCTATTTACACAATATACAAAGTATTACTTGTCTTACCTGAGCTGAGTGAAACTGTGTCTTTCTCCCATGATACAACAGTGACGTAGGCCTCAACAGAAGCAGGGATAATGCACTTGAAGACGGCAACACTGCCTCTCATAGCCTTCTGGTCGGCTACGCGGACTGTGTAGGGTTCCCGTGAAACTGTAGATCAGTAAAAAAAAAAAGGACATGACAAGTTGCATTCATAACAGACCAACTACGTTATTATTGACTTCTTTTTAATTTTTTGTGACCGTGTTGTTGTCCAGACTAGGACACTGTATCAAGCTCTCATCTAGAAAAGCTCAAATCTGCTGGACTCTCCTTGAACAAACTAAATCCCCCACAGCACCAGGGCATTGACTATCACAATACTAATTTTGATTTTTAGTGTACAATTATGCAATATTATACTGGGAAAACAAATTATTACATGTTTTTATTCATTTCTGTGCCAACATGGATGAGAAGTTCTTAAAGTATTCAGAAAAAAATGAAAATCTACAATTCCATCTGCTGAGGAAGATGTGATACAACGGAAAACTCTATAGTAGGTACTGAGAGGACCACATGATGAGAATAACTACATTGTTCATAATTGTGATTTAAGTGCAATTTGAATCAGTTCACTCAAGTAATCAAAATTAATTAGATTTCTCCGACCTACTTTAGATTTCTATATATATATATATATATATATATATATATATATATATATATATATATATATATATATATATATATATATATATATGCTCTTACAAAGCCAATTTTCTGGAGTAAGATATCTATCAATCAGACTCAGATCAATTAATTAAAGTCTTGCTCCAAATGCTTCAAACTTTTGTTCTTTGTCAATAGGTACATGTGATATAATTTTGAAAACATGCACTTAATTCATTTGTACAACACACATTTATACACTCACATTCATTTGTCTCTCAAGTATTTGATTTTACCAGTGTATTATTACCAATGTATTATTACAAAAAGCATCATACTACTTGTAGTGTTGCCACTATAACTACATGACACTCTTCTACTACAACTACTAGTGATACTGCTCTTTCCCTCACGACCAAGCCCTCTTCTGTGGACTCACCAGCTTTGATATGGACATCCTGACTCCTGATCTTGCCAGAGGGGTTCTCGGCAGTGCAGTAGTACGTGTTGTCGTGGATCAGCTTGCTGAAGCTGGATGGCAGGAAGTTGAAGATCTGGAGGGTTCCATTGGGGTGGACGTGGCGGATGCCCGGGACATCGTAGATCTCCTCGCCGGTCGCCAGATACCAGCGCAACGAGGCAGGAGGTGCGCCACCAGCAGGACAGGGCACAGAGGTCCCTGTGGTGCTGGCAAATACTACCTCTTGCAAAGATGCATTGACAAAGTATAAGCTGGAATGTAGGTCCTCACTGAAAACTGCAAGAGAGGAAACACAAGATGTTTACTGTTACAACTATGTATTGTATTTGATCTCTTTTCCTGTTAATCGTTAGGAAACAAAACATTCAATGAAGTTCTCAAAAGAAATCTGTAGCAGAGACCACAAACTTTTGGCCAAAAATGTACTTTTTATTCTTCTTCATATTCAGATTGTTTGGTAGTTGATAATGAAAATGTCAGTTAGTATTCCTGTAAAGTCAGTCACTGTAAGTGATTCTATTTTGGAACATGATCAGTAGTTTAGGATTCATCAATGTATTCCCATCTCTGGGACCTCGGGAACATTAAATTAACATAAACTATCATTAATTATGAAATAAGGTCAGTTGCCTTGATCATGTTCAAGCTTTAATTCAAGCCAACATCACAGAAATGAGACTGATGTTAAATGCAGTTTGTGCAGGAGCATTCTCCAGAGGAGAGGAGGGTAATAAATGTCAATGTTGGACCAATTAGTTCTATAGTAATCTACAGCTGTTTGATTCAGAGCGATGAAGCCAGCAGATGTTTGCAATCTAAGCTTCTCTGTTTGAGAGAGAAAGTCAGTTTGTAATTTTTGTATTTCAGGCAAATACCAGTATTTGTGTATGTATCTCACTTTCCATCTCAGCCTGGTGACAAGCCCAGAGGCTCTGCACTAAATGGCTTACAGTGGCACTGGCAGTTGGCTTGGACCCTCCCTGGGGAGAAAACATTTTAGCACTTCATAAATTTCTAACAAGGTTTCAAATTGCAGACGTTTCCATCCTTTTCTCTGCTTCAGCAGCTCCCAACCAGCAATGAGACACTCCAATGACCTGCTTGTGTACACACGCATATCCACACAACACTCATTTGTAGTTACAAATAAGAAATACTCGTTATTAGTACACTAACGATTAATACTGCAGCATTTTTCTTCTGAAATACAAACAATTCTGCGTTACAGAAACTGGTGTATGCATTGGTACACCTATTCAGATAATGAGGACTGACTGTGGGGAGTTTTCATCCACATGATACATGCTGTAGCCATGTCCAATAACTGATGTCTGACCACATGCATTATTATGTTGTGAAAGACTTTAATGATTGCTATGAAAAAACATCACACAATGTATTTATTTATTTTTCTTTATAATTGAGGTCATTGAGAAATGTATAGGCTCCTGTAAGACAGATCATAAAACTGTTAAAAGGAGGCCTGAAAACAGGTCCAATCAGCCACGAGTAGAAACACTTGTGCAGATTTACCATGGCTTGTAACACTAGGGCTTAACATTTTAAGCTGGCATAGTTAAATATGTTTTTAGAGGGGTTAAACACAAGATGGAGGGTGTGCACAATGTTTTATATATTAGCACAATTATTTGTACTCATTAAGTGCTGTATTGACAGAGTTAAACATGGGTGAAACCTACACATTGACACACTGACCTTTGGTATACAAAAGTACCCATAACATCTAGAAAAGGTACTTTTGTAGTTAATTACAGTGGTGGAAAGTCACAGAGTACATTTAGTCAAGTAGCGTACTTACTTTAGTACAATTGTGAGGTACTTGTACTTTACTTTCCATTTTTTGCTTCTTCTGGACCAACTGCAACTTAAAATGCTGCTTACAATACATTAATATTTGTTAGAATAATATCATCTCTGACAGGAAATTGCATAATTAATACTGTTACTTCAGATACGTTAAATACACCTTGCTGCCACTATTATGTACTTACTTTAGTAGAGTTTTGAATTTTACTACTTTTACTCAAGTGAAGGTGATCTGAGTGCTTCTCCCACCACTGTTAGCATGGTGGAAATATAAGCCATAACCTTTTGCGCTGACGTTAGCTTAACCTAGCTAAACTTAGCTGACTTTGTTGTATAGCTACAAGTTAACATTACCTGTATTTAGCGTATTTTGGTAGGTAGCTAGCAGCTCCTGAAATGCCTATATTCCAACAGCTGCATTTCTGTCACTCTGAAGTCTGTGGGGAAACGACCTTCAGCTCTGGGGTGCGGGTGCACCCCATGTAAACTGAGTCCTTGCGGCCATCTTCTTTTTTTTCAATTTTATTTTTAAAGCGGCCCTTGTTGTGTGTCACAACCTCTCTTTTCTCCTTTTCCGGTCTATCAGCACTATCTAATAAAAAAGCCCAACAAATAATTAAAAAATAAAACAAAAACAACCACACACAGGCTACACAATTAGCATGCAGTACAACAATACTGCTTGTAATTATAATAGGCCTAATTCAAAATTTTGTAGTTATAATATCAGATACTGAGACTGTGTTTACTTGGGCAGTTGTTTATAACCTTGTAACAAAAGTACTCTTCGACTGAGAAATAGCTCAATCTATAAGATACTGCAAACAGCTGGCAATGTGTATTAGCATGTCTGGATGTGTTTTGGTGCATCTATCTGTCTATAAGGAAAATGTGTTCTAATGTGAATGAATCACTGAAGATTGAACATTTTACTAGGAAAATATGTTTTTCTCCTGAATTTGTTAATGAACAATATAAATAGTGTGTTGTGCTTTGACAACCATGCAATACATGCAGATTGTGTGAATTTTACGTAACACACTGGTTATTTAACATATTTAACTTCAATAAAATGTTAGTGAGTACAGTATACATGCTCCCAGCAGAGGAACTTTTGTATGCACTTCTGTACAGTCTCTTACATAAAAAAGGGTTTAGCCAATTTTAATATTTTAAAATTGTGTGCTGGGTTCTCAGTGGGTCTGTGGCACCAGCCAAGATGAAAATAATACATCAAAGTCATATTAAATTCTGATTCATTCTCCTTTTTCCAGCTGGCATGGGGAGTATCAATCTTCTCAGTGCTCTGTTGATAATATAGACTGAAGCCATGAGGAGGGGAGATCAAACCCCCACCTGTTCATGGACAGTGCTCAAGGTTATTGAGAAGGAGAAGACACTTTGAACTATACAGTATATTATTTAGAACACATAGCCTTTACTTATGTTATATTCAGTAGACATGTTCTTTGTGTATAAGACATAAAATGTTCTTCTGATTATACCAAAGACTCTTTGTAAATGTGGCTTGTGTATTAGTATTGTAATATGTCAGTCAAACTGTCTGAGATCCTGCTTTGATGATATTGTATGATTATATGGTAGGGATTCTGATAAGAAAGTGAAGACAAAGACAGTTTTGCAAAAATAATTTGCACATTAAAAAACAAAATAACATTTTCTTCATAAAAAAAAATGTGACAGACACAACTGGTACACATCAAAGTTTTCTGCAAATACAATTTGGGTACTTCGTTAATTAATACTTTGAACATTACAGTGCCACAATAGCAGGGGCTGGAGAGAAGTAGATCAAAGAAGTGTGGGGTTGCTTGGAAAGCCTCTATTCTGTGCAAGCATTGGAGAAATTGGATTAGGATTTATGTCATGGCAGTTTTGATATTCTTCTATTTCACATATGAAAAGTACATGAGAGCAACTCAATTTGGACTGGCTGAGTGATAGTGAGATTGATTTAATTAAAAAAAAGAAATGGACTCTGGTGGAAGGGTGCATATTACCACGCTACTCGTTTTCCTAATTGACTAAGCTCAGGAGCCCGGCCACAAATTGTCAAGTGACGCAGGTACATATCCCCTCAGACCTCACAAAGAGCACCATGTCATGCCCCAACAAACGGCCTCAGGGCCCAACCACTTAGACTACCACATTGCCTGAGAGAAAATCAGTAATTGGCATAATTTTTCATGAGCTCTGTAAAGTTTAAATAAATGACACTGTTCAATAATGCATTATATGCATCTATAATTGACTAAGACTTTTCCTATGGGATATCTTCTGGGAGAAGGTAAGAAGGAAAAAAGATGTTTAATTTTAATATTTCTGTTTCAGGGCCAGAAGAAGAGTGAGAATGCAAAAATACCAACCTTATAAACATTGGTGGGGAGTACACATGACTCTGGTTCATGTGTAACAAGTAACTACATTTCTTTTTCCATTTATCCTTTTCAAGATGTATGCCATTTTGTTTTTAGGCTTGTCGTTATTGTCGTATTTTTGATTGGTATACTTTTAGGTTAGCATATTTTAAGATTGCACTCACTACCATGTAGAGATCCATCATTATTTGTCTTTTGCACTACTGCCATTTGCAGTGTGCATACAGCTAATGCAACTGCATCATGGGCATTGGGGTAGCTAGCAAACAGTGGTTTATTTACACAGTTTTGTAGTTCAGTTATGTCTCCACCAACTCCTGAGGGAACTATCCGGCTGCTAAATGCTCTTCTCTGTTCTCTAGTTAGTTGCAAACTTTGTCTGTAAATCTTTGGTACAGTCAGTTTTTGCCTGTTGCAGCTGAAAACGACACTGATAAGAGCAATGAAAGTCAACCGAAACAGTAAAGTTGTGGGGCAGAAAACCAAAACAATCAAGTACAAGATGCAAAAAGACCTATAATGACTTGCAGTTGCTGATCATTTTCTGTGGGTTCATGACCCCTTCACATCATGTACAGAAATATTGATTAGAGCAACTTTATTTAATTTTTTATTTGAAACATAATTTATTAGTCTTGTCTATCCACATAGAATAGGACAGTGTGGTAAAACTTCTGAGCTTTTAACCATTGAGCCTTTGATGAGTGTGTTTACAACATATTTATACAGTAAACACACATTCATGGTTCAAGGTTGACTAGTTTAAGAAAGGCAGTGCCTTGCTTAATAGCACTTCAACATCTGTATTGGGGTTTCTTAAGACATTACAAAAATCCAACAGCCAATAATATGATTGAGTTTTTGTAGATCCCAGGACTCTTTAACAATTGTGCCGATCTGCATTAGAATTCTTAAGCTTTACATCGTCTGAACTGAATGCTGCATTACGTACAGTACAGTAAATACATTCTGTAACTACTGTGTATTTATGAACTTTTAAACAGATTGATTACTTAAGCTTGAGCAGACTCATTTATGTCATTTGGACCAGAATAAGGCAAAAGTATACCTGTTGTCTGTTTTGAAATATTAAGAGACTAATTATTATTTGAGAAGAAAAATCTGGTGTAAACTCTATTGAGCGGATTTTCACAATATTTACACTGATTTATTATTTAAAATGTGATTTTAGAACGCAGCTGTAATAGCGTTCCCGCAGAGTTACTGTAAAATATGACAAACAACACCTATGGTTCAGCACCATCACAAGACTGTGATCCAACAGAGCTGATCAGTTGACAGGGTGTAACCAAGCATGACAGTGTGCTTTGAGAGCCAATGGGGCGCTTCATTTAAGTAAACGTGCAATCAATGCCGATGGGAGCAAAAAGCAGGTAAAGATGAATCCACTAACTGGCTCTTTGCAGAATCACAACAACAACAACAACAAAGAAGTTACCACAAAAATCCCATTTTCAATGATGTATTCACAGCCATATGTTGGGGAAACTACTACTAGAACACCTGATCAAAGCATGTAAAAGTCACATTGGTGTGATTTTCCCATCTTACGTACCTGCAGCATTTAGTGGCAACATGGGAAACTAGTGACAACCTATTAACTCTCACTCCATGGTTACATATTCTTTCTTTCATGCAGCTGCTGGCTTATTTCATGAACTCTCTCTCTGACAGAAGAGAACAGCAGAGAGCAAACAAGAAGAAGCAAAGAGAGAATCAGAGAGACAGTGGGATTGATTCAGTTTCACATATTTCAGAGGGCACTTGCATCTTTTGAGCAAGCAGAGCAATTGTCTGAGTTATCATAGCCGTCGCGGTAGGTGGACTCAGCAACACATGGAACCATGGCACCGGGTGTTTCACAGTGACAATGTGACAGCGGGAACCCTGGGTAATTAAAGCAACTCTCTACTCTGTGCCCTTAGGGCAAGTCTGCCTGAGATGTGGAGATCATACCTGGCTCATATCTTACATTCAAGAATCACAGTAGCCACAGCAATTTTCCAACTTAACACATTCCTATTCCTATTCAGTGGATTTGTGGATAGCAGCATTGGTATAATATTAAGCATCTGATCAAGCTGTGTCAACAGCAGCAAAAAATAAGATTTTGACCTGTGCATGACCCAAATTTGAAATACAGTGTACAGGTATTTTCTTTTTCATTTAAATTAATTAAATAATTTAAAATCCTATTTTACCAAAGTTAATTTCTCTCAACAACCCTTCCAGGCCAAGCAGTCCAGTATGAGTAAGCATACCCACTGATCTGATCTGCCCAGAGGCAACACACCATACACAGGAGTTAAATGACTGTCTTCCAATTTGCTCTCATGAATATTAAGCAGTGCTGTGACAGTAGAAAGGGTTGGCTGTATGCAAGCTGCTGATCCACACCGACAGATCTGTCCTCTAATGTCTAGGAGGGGCAGCAAAGCTAAAACGAGCCCCCCACAGCAGATGAGCCTCCTTCTCCCTGATCTATTTTCACGTCTTAAATGGGCCAGAGTGGCTGCCTGTCTCATCAAGGGGATGCCAGAGACCCTGGACTGTTTCTCACTTCAGTTAAACTGAGCGATAAAGACAGTGATGTCTAAATTATGCTAGTGCTGCTGATGATGAGTGCATGAGAGAATATCTGATGAGGGATTATATTGTACTATGGCGGCTCCCTCTGCTGCTGCTGATGATGATTAATAAAAATGTCCACTAATACAAATCTAATATTGCTATATGATGTAACCAGCACACTAGAAAGTGTAGGGAAACCTGAGGAAATCCCATGTCTGTAATAAAGTAAATAAAACAAAGATTACATCCAAAGTGTCACTTAGATTCAGTGTCATTGTATGTTTTCTAAGAGCTTGGACCCAAAAACGCCTACAGATCTACAACAGCCTTTGCAATTAGAAGAAAATTTTAATATTAAACAGTTTTTAAGATTTCAACACCTGCAATCATACCTATTAATTTTCTCATTTTACCAAGAACTGAAGAGAGCAGCACTGTTGTGTTGCCTCTCCCCAACCTAATTAACAAGAATGAAAACTGTATTTATAGAAGGCTAATGCTAATCCTTCTGACAAACAGTATGAATATATTTATAAATATTTTTTTATGGTAGATTTATTCTCGTGAGGTGCATCACTGGTGGTAACACAGATACCAGACACAATCATAAAGATTATCACAATAAAATTAGTTGGAATAATTAAGAATATAAGGTAAACTGGTTAAGTAACCATATAACGCAACAGAAATGTATTGCAATGACATGATTCCACTAACAGAAAATGACAATAATACAGAATCATCACACAGCCCACGCTTTGCATACTGATGAACATGTAGTAAATTAATGGATGGAGTTCTCTATATGATTTAATAACAATGTCCAGCGCTCATGTGCTTATTTAGGGAGCAAAAATGCATCTCAACAAATACTACCTGTTAATGAGTTACCCGGTTCTCAAACTTTTGTCATGGCTGTGATTCAAGCTGAGTTTTGCTGTGGGCAGCGTCAGTAATGCAGTAGTTCATGTCATTATGACATATGCTATATTTTGAATGACAAGTTTGGCTGACGCATCAGAAACGTGTATGCTTTGAGATTTTCCTTGTAATTTACTATTATACTTTAACATGCCTCACTGAGACTTGAGTGGATATAATCGAATCCCCTCTAAACTAATCTAATGAATGCATACACGGCCTCTCTTGATAACATGATTAAGCAGCAGTGTTCTTGTTGCACAGATGCCTGCTCGCAGAGGCCCTATCTCAGTTAAACAAGTAGACATGGCACATACTGGACAACCAACCTCATTATGTCACTTAACATTTAGGTTAAGGGCATTCAAATGAGTTGCTGTTGATGGTGTCTTAACATGGCTGCTGTCCACCTGCATGCCAGCTAAGGTATCAATGTGTCCATGGAGGCTTCAATGTACACACGCTGTGACGAGAGGCTGCTGAGGAGAATGATGTGACACTGATGGCCTTTGGCTATGAAGGATCTTATTTTACTTGTGTTACCTGAATCTGTTAGCTAGCCATGGCACAACATTATTTTTTGGAATGGTGGCAAAAAATACTTTTTTACTTAATTAAAGACCTGCCGTTATATTCCTATTCTTATATATTCTGAATTATTAAGTGGTAACTCAATTGGTGACCATGTGCTGAATTTAATTTTTCTGCATGCTTACAAGTTTGAGTCCAATGTGGTTCAGTCACTCTGGACATTTTCAATATTTAACCAAAACGATCTTTCCATAACATTAACCAAGTGTTTTGTCACTGCAAGCAGATGTTGTTTTGCTAGATATTGTAGGAATAACAAATTAAATATGTTGGCAGAGAATATTTACAGATATGTTTAGTATGAACATGTAGGGACTTGCCAGATACCTTAATTGAAACTGCTGGATTGAAATAATAGTCTAGGTGGCATTTGCTGTTGCAAATGAGTAGTGTATATGAACATAAATTGACGACGGGCTGCTATTATTACTATTAGGTATTACTGTGACTTTAGGATCATTTCCCTGTAATTTTAGCTGTTTTATATTAAAATAACAGCTTGCTCTTTGGTTGGTTGTATATATTGTATATTCTTGTATCCAGTTTTTCTTAAATGTGCCATTTGTTCGATTTTACGCTACCAGTTTTTTTTTAGCTTTTTTTTCACTTTGACTTAATTTTCAAAAATGCTGTACAAATATGTTTTACTACTTCTAATGTTGTACAGGTATTAACGTCATGGCCATGGCAACCCTTTGAATATATACTGCCATCCCTGTTTTGTCCAGGAGACGTCTGTGACCAGCAGCTGGTGGAGTGTGTTAATGTTGATGTCACAGCAGCTGGCTGCTCTCATCCTGTTAGCTCTGCTTGCCATTATCAGCCCCCTCCCCACACACACACACACACACACACACACACACACACACATACACACACACACTCATCCTCCCCCTCCTCCTCCTCCTTTAAAGCTGCTGCTGCTGCGTGCCATGCTCATTTTAATACTTCAGACTCATTTGACCGTCTTTATGGACTTATCATATTAAACATTTATCGCAGCCATTTCCCTAAACCAAGCATGTTTATTCAACACTTAAGGGACCACAGCACAGCTCCCATCTCAACCCCACCCCCTACTCCACTCCCACCACTGGATACACACACACACACACACACACACACACACACACACACACACACACACACACACACTTACACACACTCCCTCAGCCACCCAGCTTGCTTTATTAGAATCCTCCTTTTCTAGGTGCCACAGCCTGAATAAAAAGGTATTTTTGTACAATTTCTTCCCTCTCCTCCTCCTCACCTCTCCGGTCATCCTCTCCTCCAGTGGCTAGGACACCGGGGGACCTGTATGAAGCAAGGCAGCTGAGCAGACACAAATGTATTCTGAGCATTTAGTACTTTGGATAAATTGAGTTTAAATTTAATCATCTGATCAAACACTAATTACCATAATCACTTGTGGGGATGGATGGTCTGGATTGAGAGACACCGAGTGACACATAATGGACCTCATCCTGGCAACAGTCTACGGGGACACTTAGCAACA
The DNA here is from genome assembly GCA_013375575.1 of Percina caprodes. Taxonomy (NCBI): domain Eukaryota; kingdom Metazoa; phylum Chordata; class Actinopteri; order Perciformes; family Percidae; genus Percina; species Percina caprodes. The sequence goes on along the minus strand of JABXJD010000108.1, from coordinate 556,982 downwards.
TGTAAACAGCTACATGCTTCCAGGGACCCATGCGGGACTCTGTCCAAATTACCTCCTTTTGTACGAACAATACATCCAATTTCCTTCAACAGCACAGCACTGCAAAATGATCTATTCACTGCTAGGCTACCCTTCAATCAAATGCACTGCTGCCAGGCCCTGCGCCCGCTTATTTGATCATGGGCAAGATGGCTTACTGCAGCATCACAACGTGGTCTGAGCAGAAGAGGTCTGGGAATTCTAGGAATACCACAAAGTGCTAAGATTATTGACAATGCACTCAGTCTCACACCGAGCTGGGGAATCGATGAGTGGCTAGAAGGACATAAATCAGACTCCTGTGGCTTCACTCCATGTCCCACCCTAACCCACCCACCCAGAACCCCAATTAAATGCCAAACAGGCAAGTACGCATGCATACAAGAACACACACTCTGTAAACCCTGCACTTCCCCACATATCTATAGGTACTTATACAATAAATACACAATAAAGCAACCACCCTACACACACATGCACACACACTCTCACACACCTTACCTCAACTCCAACAAAATGACAGTGCTTTAAAAATGGCTGGCTAAAAATAAGCACCACAAACTTGGTCTTAAATCTTAGCATCTGTGCCAAGTTTAAAAATAAAAAGCAGTGTCGAGAAACCAAGCTGGACCCATTTGTCTTACTGTCACTCTGTCTATCCAGCTTTGCCTCCTCTGTTATCCCTTAGCCTACTTTAATATTCAGACTGGGGAGCATCAGAAACATGGTGAAATATCTCCTGTTGAATAATCTGGTTGAAATGTGGATGGGAAATCCAGCAAAGATGCAATGGTTGGGAAACTGCAGAGAGGTTGAAGAGACATGCTGAGTGATTTTTGTTTAAGGTCACCATATATAAGAGAAGTCTATGAAATATGAGAGGAAGAAACAGAAAGAGACAGAGCGGTCGACATGTTAGTGAGCTACAATGCATCAGGCACATGTATCATGCCCAGGCTGGAGTTGCAGGGATCAATTCAGCCTTGGGCCTCGGAATGTATCGTGTTTAAAGCCTGGCCCTGGTATGTGGAGGACTGGATTAAGATGCAGTATTTATGAGGTCCAGCGTGAATGTTTGTCTTGGTGGGTGATGGATAGCAAACTCATCACACCTACGCCACTTGTCTTCCACAATGAAAAAAAGCTCTGGCGGGGAGCTCAATGCAAGGACTGGGGCCTAGTGTGCAGTTCTGTGTAGCAGAGGGTACACTGCATGGACTACAGAGTCTTGTGTGCATGTACAACCTCCATTTGGTTAAGGTTGGGGAAAGCTTTTCCCATCCTTTAAAGGAGACATGTTCATTTTCAGGTTCACACTTGTATTTTGGGTTTCTACAAGAACATGTTTACATGCTTTAATGATAAAAAAAAAAGCCTATGTATGAAACACTCCATTTTTGTGCCTGTCTCTTTAAGTCCCCTTTCCGAAAAGCCCACTCTGCTCTGATTGGTTTGCAAGAAAAATTTGGCACACCTTTACAAAGGTAGTTCTCAAGCCATGGATGGAGATATTCAGATGGGGGGCGGTAATAAGCCTGCATGTAACATAGGAAGGGGAGACAAATTGAAATCCCTTGTTTTTTGATCCAGGCAGCCCACAAAAACAACTGTCTGGGTTGTCTTGTTTCACAGTTTGTGGGTTGATAGGCACTCCAGATACCCAAATGTGTGCACTGAAAAAGTGAGTTTTCATGTTATGTCTCCTTTAAGTCACTATTGACTTATCAATATTTAACCAGGACCTCAATCTTTCTCTTACCCTAACCAAATGCTATGAACGTACCTGTAATCACAGTTTAGAGTGTGTATTGTTGGAAAACATAAGGCACGTTGTGAGTGAATGATTTGCAGATAAGTTAAGAATCAACGTTTTATGATTTGGCAGATATGTTAATTAACAATGTTTTCTCATGTTTTTTGGGAATACGTTTCTAATGCCGCATATATACAAAATAAATTAAATGACTTGAACTTTGAAGTGAATCTATCACCACTCTAAGCAATGCCACAAAGGACTGTCCAATTAATTTAGGTATTTATAAACCCCCTATATTTTGTGTATGTCAATCCTATTCCTTTTGGTTACTTCACTGGCAGATAGGGCTCCGATGATTTGGCCTCTTTGGAGCTCTGTGACGTGTTGATTTGAAAATTCACATTTCAAAGCTGTTTGCCTTTTTGTAAGATGACAAATTCAACCTGGGTCAATGTAATAAAATATACCATGAAGCGATATATATTTGTCAACCATCATAGATTTTGCTACACTGGAAATGCTGAGTTCTCACGAGAGCACAATTTGAATTTGCTCAGCGAATTACTCTGGCATTGAGTAATGCTGCTCATTAACTATACCCTTGTAACCGAGCTGCACCAATCACATCAGTGTATCTGATATAGGCGGGCCAGAGGCGATCTAAACAGATGACAACAGTTTAATCTACCAGTTAGCTCCGCTGGTAGCTAAGCGTTTGGGGCTCTGGATACGTCACCCTGTGTGTTGTTGTGATTGGTCGTAGTTGTTATCCAATTGTGTGCAATGAGATTTTTAAATGCATGCTTGGTGAGGCCCCTCGAGATGGGCAACTTTCATTACTCAATGCCAGATTCTTAATCTTTCAGATTTGGGTCTGGATTTTCAGGCTAAGATTTTGCCATACCGTTCATACAGTGGTAGCTATGCCTTTAATATCTCTGGATGTACGTATTGTCTCAATTGAAGATTTGTATTACTCACAATACAGTGTGTATTGATAACATGCTGAAGCTTTGTAATTATGTATTGTCAATACAGACCTCATTTTGTTGGCCACAATCTTGATATTGTTACAGTTGGAACAAAACAAGAAAGACTACTGTGTGTACTGCATATCCTACAAATATGAAATGGATCAGCACCATCTGTTTTTAAAGATTGTTTTTTGGGGGCATTTTTAGGCCTTTATTTTCACAGAACAGATGAAGACATGAAAGGGGAGAGAGGGGATGACATTCAGCAAAGGGCCGCAGGTCGGAGTCAAATATAGAGTAAACCTCTACATACGTGCACCCATTCTACCAACCGAGCTATCCTGGCCACATGGATCAGCACCATCTTGACATAACATGGGGTCAAGGAAAGAGTTGGGAGATTGTTGTGCAGAAAGTTGTAGCTCAAGAGCTCTCATCCCTTAGTTAGGCACATTCTAAACTTCTACACTCTTATTCCTAAAATCTTGAAACTAAATCAAGATAAAATCACTCTTGCATTGGAGAGCAGAAGTGTCTCTTTCTTGACTTAAACTGTTTAAAACCGTAAAGTATAGCTTTTCCTCAGCTACAGTACCTGTGCAGTGCAGCACAATAATATAACATGTCACTTTGACAGGTGCTGAGTGAATTAAAAACATCCTCTCTACCGAGAACCCTGTAGGAGAGGGAAACCCCTGCCAGATGTACTACATGTACAACCTCACTTTGCACGCATGATCAAACACCTACATCTGGGTGCTGAGGGCTTTTCTGCTCTTCCCTGCAGATGCTAAATGATATTGTTAACATTTTAATGCAAGAGACATTTACATGCGGGCTTGCGCAATTACTCCTCTGATTCAGTGGAATCCAGACAGACACAGTGTGATCGGTAATTAGATTTTACATTGGGTGGAACACAACACACACAAACGCACACACACACACACACACACACACACACACACACACACGCACACACACACACACACAAACCAGTCGCCAAAGCTTGCTCCTAATTAGAGAGCTAGACAGGCTCGAGGACGTACAGTACAGTAGAGTAGCCCTCATTATACAGCTGGGATGTATAAACTAGGGGATATCTATTATGATCACACATCAGGGTATCCATTACCCAACATTAGCAGACCTTTCAACTGAAATCACACACTGAGTTCAAAATGTAACCCACCAAACCCTCTTATAACTCACACAAGTGAGCAAGAGTTAAGTGGGTTTGTAGACTTAATTTGGCCTATTAGATATTCATATCAGAGTACGACTGCACAGGATGATCTATCACTTGACTGTACGCTACGTGTTTTCAAAGGGTAATTTAATTTCATGAGCTGTGATACCGCTTCTGCAACCAAACCCTAATTGGTAATTAGTAAACAGACTAATGGCTGTGAGTGCAGCGTACGTTTGGTCAGGTTTCACTCCATTGCCTTACAGGGTCTATAAACGACCACTTTGGCCACACTGGGAGGCCGCTGATCTTTGGACATCTTTACACAGGATTGAGAATCACCTCACAACTCCAACAAATGGGGCTCTCATCAGTGCTCTGCCTTCATTGCCTTCATGTAGATTTATTGCCATGCAAAAAATCTGGTTCCCCTATTCTAGTCGCAGCCAAGTTCAATCTATCTATCCACCCTAGTCCCTGTAACATTTTCATCCAGTGTTTCAGGTTGCTAATAATGTAGGGTCATGTAAAATTGGCAGGCTAACTGATGTTGGCAGCTATTTACTATACTGTAAGCTACACTGGGCTAGATGCTTTGGAAGAGCTTCCTTATTTCAAAGTGGATCTGCCTTTACCCCGAGAAATGTCACAGCTAATTGAGATTAAAATTTGATTGCGTGATCTCTGACCTCTGCGTAAATGTTCATTTTATTGAAGATGTACGAGATAAGCCCTTTAAGTCATGAGCATCAGGTTAACCTGTGTGTATGTCTACAAATCATTGCAGTCTTCATAGGGAGTGACTCGTTATATCTTTGCAATGATAATTTGAATAAGCCAGTTTAGCTTGCTGTGGTTTTGCCTAGAGGAAGCTTTCAGGGAGATATATTTAATATGTTTTCTCTCCTGTACTGATGACTGAATTTATAGATTCTACTTTGATAGGCACAGAAAATAGCAAAAACATGATTTTTTCATAGAATACAAAAAATAAATGTGCCTGTTGGCTGTTCAACATATCTGATATAAAATGTTTAAATTAAAAGTGGAATTGATCTGTGGTTGGCTTCCTTTGGATGTAACTTGCAATGATTTCCGTGATTAATGCAATGTAAACATGACATTTTGTAAATATTGTGTAGGTATGTGACTACTGTATTTTCTTTTTCAATTGGTTGCTAAATTCAGTAAGATAACATAAGTACAGCAAAATGGCCACAATGTAACGTGGAGAAGCCATTTGGCCACTTATCACCTATGGATGGACATAATGATGTAACAGGATGTGATTAGCTCCTAATAAAGTACTTCTGGGTCAACTCAGCTTTTGACAAGAGCCAGTCTCCCAATTCTATGTCCAAAATCCTCCCTATATAGTCCACTATATCCTAGGTCTGCCATTTTGTAGTGGTGCCCGATTTGTCTTAGAACATAAGTGGACAAAAATGATCCCACCATATAAGGCAGTAAGTAGTGAACAAGCACCAGACACTAACCAACAACCAGCATAGATTCTGAAGGATCAGAATAGGGTGTGATGTTTTTTTTAATTTGCCACCAGACAACAACACACCATATAGTTTTCTACCACCATATAGAGTGAATAAGTGAACGCTTTCGGACGCAGTCCCTGACACCCATTAGGAGGTTACCATAGAGACAGGCCAGCGAGCATGTGATAGGCCTAACTCTGAAACAGCAAGAATTGCCTGGAATCCAATCGCTGTGCTGGTTTCTATCTACAAGGTCATTCATTCATTCTGACAACGCCTGCTCAGCCGACGTACACCTCATTTTCATGATAATCAACAAAACATCCAACAGGCAGAGGACAAAGTCGTATAGCTATGCTCCTGTACAGGGATGGAGAAACCAAATCAAATGACAAGGCAAAAGCAAGTCATAAAAAATTCCATGATTGCGGCGCGAATGACAAACACAAAAAGTGTAATGTCTGCACTCAACGCCATCTTACTGCTTAATCCCTATCAGTTGTTTGCCACAGGCCTCCTCAATAATCCCTTATGCAATAAACAGACACAATTTTGCATGGCAGTTGATCTAATGTCAGAGTCAGATGATTATGATTAATGAGGATTCCTTATTGTTCCTTTATGAGTTTCAGCACAAGCTGAGCTGAGGGAGATACCATTTTATATGGAGTCAGTGTCAATAAACGGCACCGACTGAGGGTTGCCTCGGCACTAAACAAGCGACGACACAGAAACAAAAATCCATTTCAAAGCCTTATTTTATCATACCAGCCAGAAGGGAAAATGCATTTTGTGGACACGCCATATCATATCACAGCCTTTCGATGTGGTTAAATGATTTTATATCTGTAAATCCCCAAATTTTTGCTTTGTGAATTCAGATTTTCTTGACCCTTTAATACAAATGCTGCCAACCACAGGCTTGATTTTGTTTTAATGTCACTGTGATGTGTTTTCTCACAGACATGTTTTCATTTTCTTTCTTTCTCCCTTTCCTTCTTCGACTCCCCCTTTTTTTTCTTCCCCTGTTTTCGTACACACCCTGTCAGCCATAATCCCTCCCTGTAGAAGGGGCTCTGGTCAATAAGTGAATGTGATAAACTGTATCAATTTTCTGTTTATTATAGATATACTATATGAGCACACAAATATGCCTGCATGGTGTCAGTTGCATGCATGCGTGCACTGACACATGCACTCACGCAAACACACGTGTGCAAGAAAACACAGACAAGACACACAACCAAATCTGGTTGTTTGAATACAGTAATTGAATGGAGAATGAGACTTTCGGCTATTTGAATGGAACATTTATTTTACTTTTTTTGTGTGTTTGTGAACTTGTGTAAAAATAGTGACCTCTTTGGAATGTGTCTTATCAACAACATTACTTTTTTATTACTAACATGAACAATTTGTACCAATTGTGCTAATTGTAAATGTAAATGACATAAAGCATTGTTCAAATTAGTGATGAAATTGAAAGTAGAGATGTTGGAAATATTCTGACAGAGCAAAATATCAATATTTTACATCCAATAGGTTCAAAATGAAAATATGGATTACTGATTCTGAAATATGTGTATAAATTGACCTTTTTAATGGATTATATTCATTTGGGCCACTTTAAAATTGAAGAATATGTTCACTGTGGGGGGAGGGGGAAGGGGTTAAACCAAATGTCCGTTATATCCAATACGTCACGTATTACTAAGGGCCACAGTGGAGCAAGGTTGTGACAGAATAAGTATCATATAGGCATCAAATAAAAACAGAAACAAAATCACATCAACTAGATGCAAATTAAAAACAATCTAAAGTTGAACCTATAAAATCAGATCCAATCAATACAGTCAAACCAAGTAATTGAATTCCAGCCCACAACAAACATCATTTACCCGTTTTATTTCATCTGGCTCAGGATGTATATCTGAAGGCCAGAGCTGTGTCTAATGGTTTGTGGGAGAGCTTGAAGGATTTAAAACGCAATTCAAGCCTCGCCCGTCTCTCTCCCTCTATCAAGGGTGTCAGCCTTTTGACAACCATATAAAATCCATTTCATATGGGTCACAGGTGACCTCCATCCTTCCTCTCCAGTCACTTAGCTGTCTGCTGGTGATTTGCCTTCTGCAATAGGTAATAAGCACAAATAAAAAAAAATTTAAAAAAAAAGATGAGCTGGTGAAACTTACCATTCAAGATGCTCTGGAAAAAGATAAAAGCCAATATCCACATGCCCTGCTCCGTTCAATCCCCCCAAGCTATGCTTTCTCTTCTTCCACCGACCGGTGCCTCCCTGGGTTTCTCTTCTGTGCGCTTGGGGTAAGGTTAAACATTTGCCACTGTCTTTATGCAAACAGTTCCAAGTCTCTACTTTTAATATCTCCTTCCTACTTTTTCGTTACACTGATTTTTTTCTGAGACCTGTCTTTGCGCTTGGAACATGAATGCGCCTGTGTTTGTCTTGGGAGAGCTGTGCTCAGACTCTCCTCCTCTGCTCCGCGTCTTGCTGCTTCTCCCTGTTATTCAAAAGGATGCTGAATGGGGTGAAGCCCAGGTGTGTGTGATGCTGAGTCAGAGTCGGGTACGACCAGATCCTGAAACAAAAATGAATGCAAAAAAATGGCTAAACTAAATCTTTTTTTAAAAAGCTCCGATTTCCTAAATGTAAGACTGACTGACGGATCATTCTTAGAGGAAAGGACATTTAAATTTTACAAAATGAAAATAACTAAAAGAGTAAAGAAGCAAACATGGGGAAGAGGGTGGTAGAGTAAGAACGAAAAGCAGTTTTTTTCTGAGACTCCAAAGTCAGATCATCTTCATCGCCTCTGAGCGTCCAGCAAGAGGCGAGCAAGCGCATCTTCCCCGCTGCCGCTCTCTAATCGCACCACACTGACTCTGAGCATTACAGAGAATAACCCTCTCCCTGCCCCTGCAGACGCTTTAATTCCTCATTGCCTTAAAGGAGCAGAGGCGGTTACCGGTCGGTCCTGAGGGCAAGGTACTACTGGAGGTGAGAGTGAGAGCACACAGTGAGTGGGGCATTTGCATTAAGGAAATGAGCTGCACCTGACGCAACAAGGCACCTAGGATAACATTTTACGCACGGAGAAACCGGCTCAAACAGAAAGCGCTGTCTGCTGGTGTGCAGGTGCAGTCAGTCTACCGCACTACCAGATCTGGCTTGAATGAAACCAATAGGGTATTTCTCCTACGGATAAGAACAGAAGAGAGTTCCCTGAAGGAATGGAAATCAAGGACATTCAATGACGCTTGCTTTGTGTTCATTTAAGTGCATGAATGAGGCTTTTCTGTTTCATTTAAGTCATACTTTAAAATTGATTGAAGTTGTTTAACAATTGTGTGACTAGAACAAAGAAAATTCTGTCAGTGGTTGCAGAAAATACAGGGTTAAACTAAAGCATCCCCCACCCCAATGGCGCGCACGCATGCACGCGCGCAAACACACACACACACACACACACACACACACACACACTCTATATGCCTCCCTCAACGCCGTAATCCCCCTCCATTTTAATGCCTGCCTTGAAGTCAAGGGTGTAGCTGTAGTAGGCAGTGGAAGCCTGTGGGCCTGTCCACAGAACCCGGTTACACTGAATGTGATATAACCGGCAGGGCAGTCTGCATTTCATTCTCTATTCCACATGACAGAATATATTGAAAGTGAAATCCTGTTTATTTACCCCAGGATACTAATTTTCTGCTCTTATATCAGGACTGAGGAGAGGATCTTTACGATTCTGAATGTGTATACAATGAAAATAAATAGAAAAAACAATACATGATGTGGGTGTGGATTACATACTCATTTTATTCCTGGTGATGTAAATGCTTATCTCATGTGTCTATGTCTGTGTGTAGTTGTATATGTTTGTCTAAAAAAGTTTGTCTAATTAGTTTAATCTATGTGAGTTTGGGAAAGATGGCACTACCTTCTCCTGGTGTTCTGATTAGCCCATTTTCTGTATTTCTGTCTGTCGACAATATCTGTCCACTTGTTTGCCTGTCTCTCTCACAGTGTTCACATCAGTGCAGCAGACAAACACTGCTCTGCATTTGCTGAAGTCTGCACCAGAACACTGTTCTAGCCTGCTTTAAAATGATATGGCTCTTTTTTTCTTTTACTTCAGTTTGTATTAGCAATAGCCCAAATGAAATTGTTCTTTAATTACAGATGTCCTCGTTTTGGACTGTTACACCAAAATGTATGTTTAATTGAGTAAGAGGATCCTTTTACCTACTTTTTCCCTAAGCCGTAAGTCAAACCCAAACAAGCTAAAGTCTCTGTGGCACTGAGGAGAAAACATGGGTGAATCAGGGCAGTAGGTCAGAGAGCCTGTCATTTAGAGTGGATTAGGAGCGCTGTGCTTGTGTTTCAGCTCTGGATTCTTGGCATGGACGGGCAAGTGAGTTCATTAGCAGCAGCAGACTGTGAGATATGATCATGTAAGAGGGAGGATGCAGTAACAGCCTGGCTGAAAATTTGTCAGACCTTGGTTTTTCTTCACAACATGCACAATCCGCTTTTCAGCACCGCTCTGTTGCAGTTGTTTATGTATATTTACATCATGAAACCTTTATCTTCTACTGCCACTGAACAATTATAGTGGGGAAAGTGAATGTAAAGTGCCATGCTCAAGGGCAAAGCCTATTCATGCAAAGCCTATTCGTACCCTACAGGCAATCAACTACACCAGTGCTGCAGTAGTATTTTTCATTGGTTCTGCCTTCAGCAATGTTAAATGGTAGAAGTTTTTTGTCACTGAAGGTGACTTTAACAGCCAGCAAAGACAAACAAAACCCCAAAAGAGAGGAAAAAAGATCCAACTGTTGGCTCAAGGGATTGGGAGAAGGGATCTGTAGTATTAGAGGGTGCCATCTGACATTTTAGGGGAAATGAGGCATTGATATAATCTAGCTCAGCAAACAGGATTTTATGAGAAGCTGAAATAAAAAAAATTAAAAAAGAAATGGAATAAGTAAAGAAATGCAAATCAAAAGGTTATATTTTATTTGCATGGGATGTGAAAACTAATGCTACCACAGATGGAACAATCAAGCCTGGCATCATTATACAGAATGGAGGAACAATGGCTCTTTTTAACCCAGCACATAGGCCAGGGTAACATTGGCAGGGGGCTATGTATTGTGTGTACACTATATACACACTTACAGTACATCACTGTACACACACTGTATACATGGCAGTTGCCCGGTATAAACACAGTTTCATAAAAACAGAGTAACATCAACATTGACCAAATGACCTTACAACGACCAAATGACAGCAAGTGTCTATGATAGCTTTTCAAAATATAGGTTGAGAAAAATCTATTCATATTTGATCTCTATATAAGGTCTAATGTTTGGTTAGTGAGGGTTAATTGCCCTTTCACCTTAAAAACTGTAATTAAAAAATAATTGCCTCCTATCCACAAATATCTGACTGTACAAGGGGAGCTTTTACTAACACATGCATGTACAATGTAATCTCCGACATTTGATAAATAACAACAGAAATAAATATACAATTTTAGCATCAGAGCACAATATAGCTCCGTTGTAATTTTTGCGATACAAAGATCACATTTATCTGACTGTGGTGATACACACAGATCAAATGTTTCTGCTTGTCGCACAAAGGGACTTCCCTTTTTTTGGAAAACAGGTGCTGGTGTTTAGCACTTACACCCAGCCGACAGCTGTTCAATTGGCCAGGCTACTTGATGTGAAAGACAATACCTTGATTTTTACTCTGAAGACAAGAGCCTTGACCTTGTAACCAGTGGGCTGAGGTATTTAGTAGTAAACCCCAAACATCTTATACTCAGGCATGTAGGCATATGTTTTCAAACTATTAAACCAATATTGATGTCCTTATAAAGCTAATGCAACTTATTTTCACTTATATGCTGAATTTAAAGCCCATAATGCTTCTTAATCAGTATTTAATTATGATATTCATTGGTTAGAAGTGTGGAAGAACACACGGTAAAAATGCATTGTAAGAAACATTGATCAGGTTTTTCAGGTTGCACCTGGGCCATGTAACTTAATCACTTCAGTAAATCATATATAAATTTATGATTTTAAAGTGAAATTTAATGTGTGTTTATAATACTGGCATGAATTGACATAGCAAAAGGAGAAATAGTGTGGTAAAAAACGACTTATTTATAGCATAGTTTGTCATCATGGTTTGATATATCCTCATGACAACAGGTTATATACATATTAACATGATATAAGCATGGAACTACATGGCCCATGAAACATAATTCACTTTGTACACAGTCATATTTTGAATATGAATAGAGTGGATTTTTGGTGGGGTTTGGATTAACTGTGTGGGTAAAGGGGGAGGAAAAGGGTGTAGTTCATTTTAGCCCCCCAGGATGATGCCTAAACAGTGGTAAGTGAACGTGACAATGAGGCCCCGGGGCTGCTGCAGACGATCTTGGGCTTGCTGTATGGCCATGCATGCGTGACTGTCTGTGGGTGTGTATACATGTGCCACCATGTCCTTGTGTGGATACAAGGAAAGAAGTAGAGCACATGTGAGATGATTCATGAACACTGCTAACCCCAGGTCATGACTCCTCTGACTGTTATACTAACACTGGCATAGGATCTGTGCTCTGTACTCTTCATTTTACTGCCAACTATATCGTAAACGATAAAATAAGACATTAATCAGAGTAGAGATAGCAGTTATATCTGTGAAAGTTGCAGTATTTTAATTTATCCCACACAGCAATGTAGAACTGTAATGTTTGAAATAATTGTGTGGGAAGTCTGTTGATGTCTGTAGGTGAATTCACTTAATAAACAAATAAATAAGGGGGAAGCATATTTAAGAGTACATATGGTATAGCAATACATTTGGATTAAATCTACAGTATGGTAGAACAAAGAATATATAGATGAATTGATATAGGTAAATTAAAGTTTTTTAGCAACTAAGAAGTGGATTGTGCAAAATGAACTGCATCTTAATATCTGGGAGGTTTTCTTAATCCGTGTATTGATGTTCCACCAGATGTGCAGTTTTGGGATAGGACATTATGATTACCACTGTACCTTACTGTATTTACTTTAATTGAGACATTTATTTAAAGAAAAAACACACACACACACACACACAAGACACTAACAAAGCATATAGTTTGACATATTAGCTTACACAAATAGTGCCTAGGCCTTGAAAAAAGGTTAATATTAAAGGGAAATTGTGGCTCTTATTCTCACATTTTGGCCCTTTGTGACTATTAGTCATGGTAACAACTTAACAGCTACAGGGATTTCCAAGGAACTACTTCTAAAAAGTGTGTTACATTTTTGAAAAGCTGCAGCACATTTGAGCTCCTTGCCTCCATCGATGCCACTATCATGAGCAATAGTAAAACTATGAGAATCTAACCCAATAATGTAAATTTCCCTTTTAAGCGTTTCCTCGGCAAACATCAAAGAAAATGTTTAAATACACTGCTGCCACGCAACTTCTCTTTACACTCTATCATCTGCTATTCTCTATCTAGCTAATGAATTGAAATCAGATAGGTAACAACACAGTGCGCTTCAGTGGTCATACTATTTCTCAAATACGCACACACCCACCCACCCACACACACACACACACACACACACACACACACACACACACACACACACACACACACACACACACACACACACACACACACACACACACACACACACACACAACACACACACACACACACACACACACACAAACACACACACAGACAGAGAGAGACAGTCCCCCCGCCCCTCCCTGTCCCTCTGGCCAACCCTGTCCCTAGCGTGTGTGCAGACAGGCTGGGTAATCCCTCAGGATGGGGCCTCTTGTTTTGACAACTCCTGTGAAGCCGAGTGTCTCTTACAACAAAACACAGACCGGCCTATCATCAGCAAAATGTCAACCCTTGGTTCACTCCTTCGTTACCCAAAGGAAGATCAGGTTGCCTTTACACTATGCGACCCATTAACTCAGAATAGAAACATACTCAGCTCCGGTATAATGATCCCCCTTTGTTTGCTAAGACAATGACATTGATAAGAGACAATCCACGCTTGTGGCTCCTGATAGAAGTGTGTATAAGGTTACATGTTGCCAGGGCAGGAGTGATGTGGCTCCTAAACTGAGTGCAGGGTGGTGTACTCTTACCCTCTACTGGTCCCAATGGGATGAAAAGACACCTGCAGGTCAATCAGCATCAGGACACATGCACACTCTTTAAATTAGGACTGCAATAACAGGGTTGAAGAAGTTAAGAGGTCAAAGGGACTAATGCTAAAATACTAACTTTATAATTTGAGTTCATATATTACAGAAACATAACATCTCGAAGTGTGACTTTAAAACTGTCCAGGGTAAAATAAGATTTTATTTAAACTTCAAAATTCATCTCTTGAGAGAAATAGTTTGTAATTTTCGGAAATATGCTCATTTGTTTTCTTGCCGCGAGTTTGATGAGAAGATCAATACCACTCAGCCAGTTAGCTTAGCTTAGCACAAAGCCTAGAAATTGTTTTCAGTCTTTATGCAAAACTGAACTAACTGGTTGCTGGCTATAGCATCACATATAAGGGCTCAGGCATGCTCTGTGGGGGAGGGTGTGGGTGCACTGTCAACAACAATTTATGTACAGTATACATACTTGCGTAAGCCAAGCTACCGTCACTCTGCCTCTGACTCTGTAGTGGAGTGTAGTTGACTGGTTGAAACATATTGCAGTGTAGCATGTAACTGGCATACATTTTCTCCATTGTTCAACAATACAGCACTACTGATTGGTGGGAGGCCTATAACAGCTCCACAGTGGGAAAAGAGGGGGGTTCATTATCTAAAAGACATTTTTAATGAGGTTGGCTTGTTATCTTTTTCTGACTTAAAAAACACATTCAATCTACCACGTTCCTCATTTTTCTTATACCTTCAATTAAGATCAGCACTCAAGGCATACGATGTCCTCTGGCAGAGGTCTTTGCTCATCCATCCTATCCGGAAACTATTTACTGAGCAGCCAAAAACCTGTGGTATGGTATCCAGGCTCTATCAGTTTTTGGTGATATCTGGCCACTTTGGACTTCCTGTTGAGAGGGTCTGGGAACGTGAATGCACAGACCTGAGCATCGATTTTAACCAACATGATGTATGGTCTAACATTACAGAAGTGTCACGCAATCCAGACCATCAGCAGATTCACTACAATTTTTATTCATAGGACATATCTCACCCCTATGAAATGCATCACCTGAAGGTAATTAACAGTCCTTTATGCACCTTTTGCCCACTAAAAGCCTAAGGTACATGTCTTCACATGATCTGGGATTGGTCAGTTCTGTAACAATATTGCATCCAAAATATCTGCCTTGATTAATAATACTGTCCCTGTTACTATCAGTGTTTTGATTCTGAATGATTTGGCAGCCCTTCAACTCTCTAAAATTAAAAAATGTGCTGTATTTGCTGGACTTACAGCTGCTAATAAAATGATTGCAACACATTGGAAACCACTTCATGACTCGTCTATTCGTACCCTGGA
This sequence comes from Percina caprodes, assembly GCA_013375575.1. Taxonomy (NCBI): domain Eukaryota; kingdom Metazoa; phylum Chordata; class Actinopteri; order Perciformes; family Percidae; genus Percina; species Percina caprodes. Next base: position 541,935 of record JABXJD010000108.1, on the reverse strand, counting down.
GCCTTTCCTTTTTGGATGTCATATACTGTATATGGAGTTCTCTACGGCTCGCATAAATGGAGTGCCACAAAAGACTTAGGACTCTTGGCTCAACATTACTGAATCATTGAAATCCATGCTGTAGACTTGTGTTTTAGCCTCCTTACTTCTATCTGTGCATGTGCATGTGGTGCCGTATGTCTTATGTCCGCCTCTCTGTCAATGTCCTTCGTTTGTTTGTTTGTTTGATTGTGTGTGTTTGTGTATGTCTGTTTTTGTATGTCTTATTGGTAAGCTGCAGGCTCCATTCCTGCTGCTGTGTTTTTATTAGGCCTCGCCCGTCCCCGTCTTTCCTCTCTGTGTTTTTTGGTCCTGGGACGTGTTCTTTTTTATTGTATAATAAATTGTATAATAAAAAATATTTGATCACAAAAAAATGGAGCATTAATGTGGCTGCAGACATGGATGTTTCAAATCTTCTCATCTAACTCTCAGCAGAAAACAAATGTTGAACTATGCCTTTAATTTCTTTCACTAAATGACTAATTATTCTGTAATTAACAATTTTTTATTTCTCACTTTTTGACAAAATACAAAACATACAACTCACAACATGAACACATCTCCCTTCCCCCTTTGTCATCACCACCCACCCAGACAAAAATCAAGAAAAGATTACACAGTTCCTGGACCTTATCACAGGATCAAAGGACATAAAGTAATTGGCTGTCCACTGTCTTACATTTCCAACAATCTGGTGTGTCTTTCAGACCAATTCTAAACAATCTGGAGTGAGTCCAATAGAAGCTATGCATAATATTGAACTAATAAATTGCTGATTCTAATTTAGACCCTAACTCAAATGACCATCAAAAGATATGACAGGATTTCCGAGGCAAGCCATTGCTGTAATACAGCCCCACATTTCCTGAATACTGTATTTTAATCTTTTAAGACTTCAATTCCACTCTGCAGAAAGGAGTACATGCATGCGCTACAGTAACCTTTTCCCATCTCCCTCTCAATTCATGATACCCCCAGCCTGCTACAGCAGCCCCAGCCACTTTCTCATTGGTTAGCCCCAAGGCACAGAGGAGCATATCTGTAGCCAACCTTGACATGCTAAACTAGGACGCTGAAGGGGACAGAAATGGGAGGAGAGAAGAGGAGATGCAGGGGAGCGAGCGAAAGCAGAGGAGAGGGGGAAAAAAGCGTAATAAAAGGCTGGTGGAAGAGTGGCAGAAATACAGAAGTGAGGCTGGAGAGCTGAGAGGGTGATGGAAAAGAGGGGATAGAGAAAGGAGTGGTAGAGAGGGAAGGGAGTAAAGGTGGAGAGTGCAAATACGAAATACAAAAGACGGAGGGAAAAGGGTGGATTTGGTGATTTGTACTCTGGCTGCATATGCGCCTGGTCTCCATTTCCTCCATTCTCTGCTTGAAAACTTGAAAAATCAATACCCCCACAGTCTAGTGTATCCCCACATGAACTGACTCATTAAAAATATATAATCAAACACCCCACCGTAATTTTTCATCACTTTTACCATCATCACAAATCTGAACAAATATATGACCAACATGGCTGTAACAATGTAATAACCCAATCAATGGCCTTCTAATTATTTCAGTGCCTCAGTTAATCGTCCAGTTAAAGCAGTCTTTCAGCTTTGACTCTCAGAATGGCACACAGAAACAGGCTGCTTGTTAACAAATGCACACAGCAGAACCGAAGCTGGGCTGTTGTAATAAGAATATCTGACTTCTCAGCTTCACAACTCAATCCAACTCAGGGTCACAGTGTTGCCTAGTAACGATGGCACACTACTGACCTTATCTATGTGGTCATAAAAATGTATGAAGGAGCCCCCACTCCTTGCCTTCCAACCCCCTCCCTGCCTTCGTTCAGTCCTTCCTACAACCACACTACCACCCTCACAGCCCTTATCTCCCCCTCTCTGAGTAGCATCTAGCCAGGGGGCAAGTACCCTCCACACTCTTCTACCATTGCCACGGCAGCTCTGCTGTGGGTGTTTTTTACAGAGGGGGCCAGGAAACATGTACACACTTGAGCCTTTTGCAAAAACATAATATGCTTATGTACACTGTATGCTTACAGTGCATGTACACAGAACACAACAGATACAGCACTAGTGGGCGGGTAGTGGGAGGCTGGAAGGATGCAGATTGCATGCTATGAAACTGATAGATAGCTGTAGAACAGAGGGACACAGTCAAGCGCAAAGGAGACTCAATACCACACTGCAAGGTGAGTCGGTGCACCAGCCTTCACGAGAATATTACTTCAGAGTGGAATTTTTGCTCTGGCTGCTGTGGAAGCAAAGAAACATGTCTGTGAGAGTGTGAGAAAGCGTTCTTGTTTGTATGAAGAAACACCAGATATACAGTAGGCCTACCTCTGCAAGAAGCATTACAAATATGCTGTATATGTGAAAGCAATTTGCTTGTGAGAGATGAGCTGTATCTGATCTCTATCCACTCAGGTGCCGGGTTCAGTTCTTCTAATTGGCTATCACCTTGGAGATGCCCATCCTAATGGGGAAACAAACTCCAGGTGTGGCACCTTATACCTTATTTAACCCATGAGAGTCACATTGGGGAGTGTGACACATACTTTATATACACACACACCTGCTCCATCTACCTGCTCTACAACACCGTCAGGCCATAATATTTTAGGATTTCAACCACAAAGTCAAAGTAAAGATCTGCAAACTGCTTCTTTGTAATTTATTAAAGTCTTGTTTGGAAGCCAAAAACCAGAGCCAGAAAGACCTAAAACCAGTTTCTACACCAAAGTTACCCTATCTATTATTTTAGTTATTACAAACCGGAGAAACAGTCTAATCTGCAAACAGTAATACTATGGATGAGCTCAGATTAATTTTTTTTTACAGACCAAAATAAAAACACCACCGTTTACCTGTTGTGGTGAATAATTATAACAACAGCTGCATTAAACTGATCCCAGTACAGAATGCCCTAACTATATTGACAAACAGCATCTCAGTAATGAGAACAGCCACAGTTCGCCACTGCTATCCTGCCCACTACTACAGCTACATCTGCTCTGTGGCACCTGACACATCAGGTGGGTTCGCTGGTATTTAAACAAACACAGATGGCATATGTTTGTGTATGTAAGCGTTAGAGTAACAAGGGAGACTGGTGAGGGTATAGTGCCTTGAGGCGAGGAGCAGGCAAGGGGTGGCAGTGTTTCTGACTGCCACCGTAGCCTGTTTAGACACTAGGCTCTATGACTCATCTACGTGTCACTAATGCTTTTTTTATGAATGAATGAACAGATACAGATACACTGCAGAGAGGCAACGCTACCACCCCGGGGGTTGGAGTAAGTGTGAATAGCCTGTGAGACTAGCATGAGCCATCCTTAGTCATACTCCCGCCTGTCTGAGCAGTGAGAGTTTCCATACAGTTACAAGTAATTGATCTAAAAAAAACAAAATAAATCAAAACCAGCTGTCTTTTATATGGCTGGAAACATATAGTGTGGTACCAGGAAATGAGCAGTGGTGTACCCACGCACCTGTTTTCTGGCTCTTTCTTCTCATCTTATTCAGGCTCTCCTCATTTGGGCTGCTCACCTGCAGTAGCAGCTGTGAATATGTACACCTTGTTAGGAGGTTGACAGCTCTGGCAGAAGGAGAGACAGGAAAGTTGCTTTTTATGAAGAACAGGCTAACTATATGTCAATCCCTGTTATGCAGAGAGAGGAAACACACAAGCAGACAAAGAATAAACAAATGATCTTCCTCTAAATACAAAAACATAAAAATCATCTTTTCATCTCAGTCTAAAGGAATTAATAAAGCAAGCTACATCATATCAATTTAAATATTTGAATGTACTGAGCTGAAAGCTAATTGACCCCAGCCACTCTGCTAATAAAACAGCATGGTAGACTGGATATCAAAATGAGATTTGCCTGAGAAACATGTGGCCGGCATGCTCATTATGACCTGGCCCTCAGTAATCCCCGTTTACCGCCCATCCAGCTCTGTCATGCCTGTACTGCAATTACACTGCACCCAATATCACAGGAAAATGCTAACAGATTCAGCAAATCTCTTATCAGCATTATCGACTTACAGTGATTGGGGCTGTCTGTGGGGCTGCTAATCATAGGCCTGTGTGACGCTATAGTAGGCCAAGACGGGGGTCACAGAACTGGAAATCTGGCAAATTCAAGACTTCATAACACACTGTTTCTAATGTTTGACTATACTTGAAAAACTAACTCCTAAATGTAGTACATTGTAATGTAAAATGTAAATATGTTCATTTGCTATCTTGCTGAGAGTTAAATGAGAAGATTGACACCACTCTCATGTCTTGCATATAAACTGTAAACGGGGCAACAGCTGACCTGGCTCTGTCAAAATGTAACAAAACCACAACTTATAATATCTACACTATGGTTTTTGTACAAATAAAATAAACAATATATAAAGTGTTAATTAGTGAGCTTTAGAGGAGCTGCTATAGGTGAATTGTGGTTAGCTGAGCCATGCTAGCTGTTTCTAATCTATGCAAATTGTATTGTTTTTTTTTTCATCTTGTACTCGTACACTAGTACAACAAATGAGTGTATTTTCTCCAAATATTCTTTTAACTGCAGAGCATGGCCCTAATATCATCATTATGACATCACAGGCCTATTGTAGCTATTGAGTTTGTTGCATTGGTAGAGAGTTGCTTATGTTCTGAAACATTCATTTGTGTGGCTTTGATGGGAAAACAGATATATTTTTAATATGTCAGTACATATATGATAAGTTCTCAAAATGAAATTTATATTCTAATATTCTATTCAAGTTTTTTTGTCTTATTTTGCTGTTGTGGATCTTTGGTCTTTTTTCCTCCAGGTGTACAGGTGTAATTGTCTTTCTGTGGACTGTAGATTGCATGATGTGCCCTTTAACCCTTGTGTTGTCTTCCTATCAAAATTGAAAATCAAGACTTTTGTTGATGCTTTTTATCAATGTTAACTTTTTCTTACATTTTTGTCCCTTTTTTCAACACTTTTGATGCTTTTTTCAATGTCTGTCACTTTTTTAACTTATTAAATTTACTTTTACAGTTTTGTTTGGAATTTATGGTCAATAAACCTCATTTTTTAGGAAATTATACCTAATGTTTGAGTTAGAAAGCAGAAATTAGGAATTATTTAGACTAAAATTAAAGGAATGTATGTTGATGGATAATCACAGACTGGAATAAGTCAACTTTTACTCAATACTATTTTAAAACCACTTCAGTGTTTTTCTCCAAATGCTATAAAATCGGATAAGACTCCCCAAAATTAATAAAAGTAGAGATTTGTACTTGCTAAAGAGCGCTGTGTGGAATCCAACTTGTTATTTTTGGGTAATTAAAAAGAACATTGATATATGAAAACGGGTCAATTTGACCACAGGACAACATGAGGGTTAAAACACAAATCACAGATGCACCCACTTCATGCTTTTGATAATCTAATATTCACATAAGTAATTTATCAAGAACAAAACCGTCTCTGGTAACAGCAACTCAAATGTTTTCTGTGCTTTCTTTTAATGATATATTGAGTATCTCTAGTTTGGGACTGTTGGTGAGACAAAATAAGAAATTTAAAGATGTCGCCTTAGGCTGTGCGAAACTGTAATGGACATTTTTCACAAGTTCATGTCATTTTATTGACTAAAAGATGAATTAATAATGAAAATTATTAGTTGCATTCCTGGTTAACATTAGCCTTAGTAACAGAATTATACAAAAATGATTACTTTTGTATTACTTCTTATTCCTAGTCTTCGTGGAAAAACAATATCAGACATATGTCTCTTACAGTTAAGTATATTACGTTGTGATATTGTGTAAATTAGTGAACATACTGTTTTTATTTCTTATTAAAATAAAAACAGATATTGCATCAGGTAGTGGAAACTCACTTAGCTGCTTCAAAATTAAACTCAGGTTGATGCATGTGAGATAACGTAGAGTGCTCTCATTCTCTCTGATTAGCTGTAATGATCACAGCTGTGAGGTTTAGGTACCAATGTCCCAGTAAAGGAGCTTTGCACTGCCAAATGTAGGACCACTGGCTCTACTAAACTGCCTAATTTGCTCACACACAGATTATGTTGCTCAGAATGAATTGAAGGCACAAAAATGGTTTGGAGTGCCGTGTAGTGGCCAGCAGTGGAACTGCAGGAGGAAGCTGATGGGCAAATACTGAATCCACAGGTAAAACACAGGCACATTACTGAAATATAACCAACAACAAAAACTATGGAGTAAATGAAAGTTGTGCAGAGACAATTGTGACATCTTTTCCACATTTATTCAAATAACAGTCACCAATAACCCATTGTTTCACAAAAAAGTCTTCATGATCTATCTGATTAATGCTTGTCTGATAAAACCATTAAAAGGATAGTTATCTATTACCATTTATAATACATTTGGAGCTCTGTGTGCACTAGAGAAAAACAAATGCTTCAACCTCACAGGCCTCTAATTGCTGGATTCATAATAATTTTATTGTTACCTAAAAATGAGGTAATGTGCCAATAAATTGAGAAACCCATACATGATCGACCACTGGATTCACTTTGTTTCATGGTTAGTAACAGACAGTTAAATAATGCATTCCTGCTTCCCCTTGTTTTTATACTCTCAGGCTAAGGAAGTATCTCAAAGTCACAGGGAAGAAAAAATAGGAATTGTGCTTAAATGGGTCATTCACAAGACCAAGTGCATGACAAGCAATACCCCGGAAAGATGATCTTTTGTGGTCACAGTCGTTCCCCATATTATTCAGGTTATTGTAACTATAGTGATTAACTTCAATGAGAGAGACAGAGAGGGAGCTGGGGTGAACATGTGACAGTGTAACTGTGGACTCATGAGGAATCCAGAGAGAGACAGTGGTTGTCTCTGTGTAAAACAGGCAGCATGGAGAAGGCCTGTGACATTGATCTTGCCTTACCACTGGGATCTTCTTCCTCTTTCTCTGCACTGTCTGTGGCAAATGAGACTGTCCTGGATGAGCCATGCAAAGAACAAAAACCTCAGAGTTTCAAACTTGGAAAATGAAATGCAGTGTCTTTTCTCTATGAATAATCTATACAAGAGCTGGTATTATTCCTCATATTGTAGTGGACAATTATTGACCAGCAGTTGGTGCTTGGGTACAGAATGCACTAAAGAAGCATGCAAGAAATGCATTTGATTGCTGTGTGATGCTGATCTGCATCATATTTGGATGACTCACATTAATATCAAAATTATAATCATATCTTCATGTATTGTCAAAGTTATACATGCAATGGGAGTAAATGGGGGGTTTAAAACACTTCCGCATCATATTGTGCTTATGTGAGCATCTGAATTTCTGAGAATTTTGAGACTTGAAAGGAGTTTGTCTTACTTGGGTGTGTTAACAATATAATGTAACAGAATGTGTTTCGATAGATTTGAATGGAGGACTCAGCGTACAAACTGTAAATATGATCTTAATGGCCTTACGTTAATCAGTGTGCAATACTGAGTGTTGTGAAATCTCAATGGGATTTTGGACTGTAATAAGAGCTAAGAAACAAATAGGTTGCATGCGGTCTATGGATATTGTCTTTAAAACTCAAAAACTTAAAAAAGCATAACACTCATAAATAAGAAAACCCATAGCATGGTCTACAAAAAAAAATGTGCACAATTTGACATATTTGGTCTTGGTAGCATCAACACCTGTATTGTAGCCTACCTGGAAAACACGTGGGCTAATACAGAGATGATCAGAAAACATGCAGGCCTGTTTTAAATAAGCAAGCACAACTTTCCAACGGAATTATGAATATTTCACAATTTATACTGATTATAACATTAAGTCTCTGGGGCAAGTATAAGGGAACTTTCTTTTTTGTGATTGGACAGATTTAAAATACTGAGTAGCCTATCCCAAGACGACCAAAGGCTAAGGGCAAATGGTAGAAAACTGGCTTTGCACTGTAAATACACATTAAGAATATCAAAAACTTTGGAACACTCTCTTATTTGTGTAACGCTGTTAAAAGAAGAGACACTCCCTAGTTACCTGTCCGGCGTGTTCACATCAATACAAATTATGGTGGGAAGTTATTGGTTAATCTGTCACCAGCATCCGGGAAGTGGTCAAACAGCTACGTCAAGGCAGTAAAAATCAGACCAACGGTTAGGCCACTTTTCTTTCAAAATAAAAGTTTTCATAATTAAAAACCGCAAAATGACAATAAAATGAAAAATGTCGTATAACTCAACTTACTAAAGTAAAATGCTAAATGTTCACGCAACATAGACTATACCCTGAAATATACACCAATTGCACCAGAAAGCATTCCAGAAAGAGTTAAAGGAGTTGAATAATTTCTTCATTGACTTATCCTCATGCATTTTCATGGTATCATTGGTGAATGCATTTTGTGATTTTCTTTCTTTCTTTTAGGATTTTCTTTCTTTCTTTTGTGATTTTCTTTCTTTGCTCTTCTTTGCTGCATGTGGCTTATATGCATACGTAAAAAGACTGTTCTGTTTGGCGTTACAAAAACAATAGCTAACGGTTTAGATTCAATTTAATTTGAAAGTTAATATAACCGGAAGTAATAATTCGTTTTGAAGCTTGACCCAATTAGCTAGGGGAGTGTATGGAGGTGAAACATCTCGGAGAAGTATACCGACTGCAGTCAAACATTTGTTATAGTTTTAGTCATATTTTGTTACCATGTCTGTACGTTTAGCTGCTTTTTGACGGTGGAGAGGCCGCGTTTCCATGGTGGCGGTTACCACAGCATAGGCGATTCCAAGATGGCTAAACTGAAAACTTAAGGAGAAAACTTTGAGCAAGGAGTTGGGAGACTTTTCCAAAACTTTTCCTGATATCACCATAAAAAGTAACACCACCATGGCATACTCTACTTCTGTTTCGATTTGGTCATTTGTTTTTAGTGTTTACTTCGGCGTGTCCAAGTGTTACTTTGCTATACCACTTAAAATATACACAGGGAGGTACAATGTATCCTCTGATGTGGTTTTGACTCAGCGAGTCGTGTTAACGTCTGATGGAAACGGCCTCTCGTTGGCCTCTGACCCGACTGGTACCGTGAACTTTCTGGACATGATACATAACTTGCAAGGGGACTCTGGAAGAGGCTACTACATAGAAATGTCAATTGGTACACCTGGCCAAAAGGTAATGTTATCACAAGACAAACACCGTTACTCTGTGTAGCTGTTGTTTATGTTTGATACCAGTATCATTTGTACAGGTGGTTTTCAGTTTTTAGTATTTAAGATTCTTGAGCAGAATTAGGTTAAAAATGCCCCTTTCTTTTCATTATTTTCGTTTTTCTACTTTCCTTTTTAGTCATTGGATTGAAATAGGGTCATGTGTTATATTGAGTCTATTCTTTCAGGTCTCCTGTGTGGAAACGGATCCATCCACCATGTGATCCATTGAAAGGGGCTGTGTGTGTTTGTTTCAACCCAGGGCTTTGGCTACCTATTTTTGCAATATTTGATATAATTAATGACTGTTTGATATGACCCCAGAAGCAGAACGACTTGGGTCAGGTAAGATTTTAGAATGCCATATTATGCTATCACTGTCCTTATGAAACAAAACCAGATGTTTATTTAAAGGGTTGCCTGGGGCCATCCTGGCAGGATGGTTGCTTGGCTGTGGGGGCAGCAGCTGGGTCAGCCTTGGGGTCTGTAGGTAGAGTTCATCCCCGCTCACATGCACTCACATGATGCAGCCTGTGAGGAACACTGTTTCTTACCAGGCAGCTGACAGGGATTATGAGGCTCCCGGGGAGCAAGAGCAACTCCACAGTTCTACAGAACAGCACTAGCCCTGATTTAGGCTTATTTGCTGCTTATTTTCTTTTGGTTGCACGGAAATATGCCTGTGTAATTTACTGTCATCATTTTATACTGGTCGTTATGTAAAGTGCCTAACTAGATTATATTAATGATTAAAGCGGACTAAATGGTCCCGGAAGAGTTGGCAGAGGGATTCTCCCGCCACAATTAAAAATACATGACGCTTTAGGTTTAAGGCTATACTCTTTGATATTGTTTGTAAGTAAGTGTTTTTATCTCATTAGTGACTTGACCTGTTGTTCATGGGCCTCTCAAGTTAAACAGGTTTAAGACTCTTGGGTGGCACAGCTGAGCTCCGTTTTTCAGGCTCACAGAGGCTTATCAGTGCTGCCTGCCATGTCACTGCCCTGTGTCAACCTCTGAGAGGATAATGCAGCACTTGTCAGAGTACAGTTCCCACATAACTTTACAACCAGTCCATAGTTGTACTTACTGGAAAATTTGCTTCAAATCTGCTGTTCGAATCGAACACCACGCGTTGCTTAAGGAAGGGAATTTCCGAAATGTTTGTTCAAACCGTAATTTATTCAAAGCAATGTTTTATTCCTGTGGACTGTCCTCAGACTGCATAGGGATCAAGTGATAACACTAAACTATACATGACCTATAAGGCGTGCGTGCGTGCGTGTTTGCGTGCGTGCGTGTGGTTACTAAGTAATCAACAGTCAAAAGATAGATGAATAATAACAGATTTACATTATCATCTGACTCTTTAATTAATCCCCAGTAGATACAATGTTTTCCAAATCTTAATTTATCAAACAAACTACCTTGAGAAATACATAAGTGTTTTATAATGAGTCATTTAAACAATTAGTTTCTATATATAGCTACTAGCAATAAAATGTGATTTATGTATTGTTATGTGTATGTAAGGCATCTGAGATTACCTAGTGTCAAAGTTGATTTCTGATAGATCATTATTAGTTACATCTGTGCTTCCTTCAATGACATGTCAAAATAAGAGCTGTGACAAAGGTATATGTGAGACCTGTGTCAGCTGACTTGCTCTTTACACAGCATGAGGAAGTACGCATTGATGGGAATACATTTTTTCATTTGACAAATATTAACTTGAATGTTCCCCCCATGGATTATGTTGCAGTTTAATTGTGGCAACAGAAACAGTTCTACTTCTTGATATTCCTCTTCTGATATTCCAGCTGTTATACTCATGTTTCCTGTACGTAGTTATGGTGAAACCTTTCTGTCAGTTATTAATGCCAGCAGAGCTCAATCCACTTAGGTTGAGATTGGTTATGTATTGCCAAATGTCCTGTAACTCAATACTATTAAGGTATTCTCTCAATATTATTCCAACTAAATAATGATGTGATTATTACAAGGCCACAGTGTTAAATGAGGCAAAATTAAAATGAGTCACTAATTGCCGCATCTGTTAACATGTGGCACAGCTAGGCTGAGGTGTCGACTGGAAAGCTTCACATGTGCTAATTGGTACAAACAGGTAGCAGATGCACGTTGCTGCCATGGAGCCACTGCCAATTAGACAGTGAACGCTCAACCGCAGGCTGCCGCAGCAGCGGGGGTTGAGATTTGCCTGAGGCTCAGCAGCCGAGCTAAGGGAGGATAGTGTGAGTAGAAAAGATAGGCGGTGTGGGCAAAAGGAAATGTCCGCTCTCCCCCTTCCTAACCACAAAGTTTCAGTGTATCCAATCTGGCCTGTTTGGCTGGTTCAGGGCTTGTGGACTGATGCCATCTGCAAGGCAGCAGTGGGGTTTTATATGGCACAGTCCTAGTGATGTGACCAGGGCCTGTCCATTGAGGAGGAACTGATAAGCCTGACTCCCATGGACGGGTTAACTGGAGCTTCCTGTGCTCAACTGAACTGGTTGATAACACATTGTTGATAATTACGTTTTTTCCCCAATTGTTTCATAATGACTCCATGCACACCTGAGCATGACAGTGGCAGTTGGCTAAAAGGAATAAAATATGATTATTTTGGCTTCTGAGGAAATAGTGCAGTATAATGATGAGCAGGCTCTAGTTGTGTTTGAAATCACATACTTCCGTACTGCTTTCTACACACTCAAAGCGTATGTACTGCATACTGCTTACAAAATAAACAATGGTGTATGTACTTTATATATTTTGCATTTTTTGCATACACAAAATCCACATACTTTGCCATGTGAACACACTAAATACCAAATTTCAGGTCATACTTAGGGGTCGGGTAAAAAATGTATACAGCATAGTATTGTGATATTTTCAGTGGCAATATTGTATCGATACACAGTTGCCAAGTATCGATCTTTTATTATATATTTGTTGGTCAGTTGTCTGCTTGACAATCCCATTTTGCAGCAATAAAATTGACGTGAGATTTGAGATCTGATCTGAGAAATGTATTTTTTTAGATAAAACAGATGTTGACAAAGTTTCCTTTTGTGGACATCATTTGAAATTGGGTAATTAGAATTAGAAGTTGGAAAAAAAGTTATAAATTGTAATGTACTGCAATAATATATTTCAAATCGCACACAAGTATTGTGATGATATCGTATCGGGAGGCATCTGGTGATTCCCACTCCTAGTACTTAGTATAAATAGTATGCGATTGCGAACACAGTAATACTTTGGGTATAATGGGCTTGATAAAACAAGCCTGAGGAAGTGGATTTTTTTCATCTAATTGTTAGAAAGCCTTGTTCCTTGCCTGTCAAACATTTAAATATTTTAATTCCAGTACTTCCGGCTGTTTTGGTCTTTATATTAAACAATGGAAGCCATAGAGGAGCCATGCTAGATTGATTGTTGCACTTACTGTTTGTGCCTGCATATTTCTATAGACTGTGTCATGTGAGATCATTGAAGAGCCACTGTATAGGCCTCTTTGTCGTTGCGTCATCAGGTGGTAATGGCGCATTAACTTTATGACCCCGTCATGGTGAGGAATCCTTGCTAGTGTGTGTGTTAATGTGGCCACTGCACAGTAGTGGAGGTCACTGAAGTCTGCAAGCTAATTAGTTCTTGCTCGTTGACTTGATGCCTGGAAGACAACATTATCTCAACTGCTGTTAGCTGGTCCCCACTGTGCCCATGACACATACCAGGTTGGCTGGATAGGTCATTTAGTCCGGCCAGTAGCCGGAGGCTGTCATGTTTGACTCATAGATCACACATTAGAGAGCAATTAAATTAGGAGGTGCATAGTCATTTTTGCTCAATGGCAAAGCTCTTTACAGCAGTTTGGGTGACACCGGAATCTTTAGCAATGAGGGAAACCCCAGTCATTTTTTTTTTGTACCAGATCAATGTGAAATTCCTGCTTATGCCCATATCCGAAATAATGAGAGTATAGTATGATGGTATAATACAGCTGTGAAGTGTACTCTTCACTTAAGTTATGAGTAAAATATTTGTGATTAATTAAGGAATAACCAGCTTGCATCAAAACATAGACCAAAATGTTGACTGTTTACCGCATCAAACAAACCACAGTGTCTGCTAATAGACATACAGCAGAACAAGAACAGCAAAGCTCATCAAAGTCAAATTAATTTCTTTTGATATCCCTATTACAAATCAAAAAATGTGCCTCTAGGGGCTTCACAATCTGTACACCAAAAGACATTCTATCCTTAGACCCTCAACTGGAATGAGGAACAACTCCCAGGCTTTGATCTTGTCCTTCATTCTTCTCTGCAACGAGTTGCCAGTCTGCCACAGCTTGTTGTAGAGAGGATGAGTAAGGTTTTCCAAGATGGCTTTAATTTTGTCCCTCAAGCTCCTCTCTGCTTTTCTGTTTTTGTGGTAGTCCAGCACATGCTCATTGGTTTTGATTTTTAGCTTCAGGAGAATGTCGTCGCACCATGTGACATGTTTCTCACTGGAAAATGTCACTGTAGTGATAACTTCCATCCATCTTCATCCGCTTATCTGGTATCGGGTCGCGGGGGCAGCAGCTCCAGTAGGGGACCCCAAACTTCCCTTTCCTGAGCCACATCAACCAGCTCCGACTGGGGGATCCCGAGGTGGAGATATAATTTCTCCACCTAGTCCTGGGTCTTCCCCGAGGCCTACTCCCAGCTGGACGTGCCTGGAACACCTCCCTAGGGAGGTGCCCAGGAGACATCCTTACCAGATGCCCGAACCAGCTCAACTGGCCTCTTTCAACGCGAAGGAGCAGCGGCTCTACTCCGAACTCCTCTCGGAGGACTGAGCTTCTCACCCTATTTCTAAGGGAGACGCCAGCCCCCCTCCTGAGGAAACTCATTTCGGCCGCTTGTACCCTGGACCTTGTTCTTTCGGTCATGACCCAGCCTTCATGACCATAGGTGAAGGTAGGAACAAAAAGATCAATAGATCGAGAGCATTGCCTTCTGGGTCAGCTCCCTTTTCGTCACAACGGTGCGATAAATGAAATGTAATACCGCACCCGATGCTCCAATTCTCTGATCAATCTCACGCTCCATTGGCCCCTCACTCGCAAACAAGACCCCAAGGTATTTAAACTCCTTCACTTGGGGTAAGGACTCACTCCCTACCTGAAGAAAGCACTTTTCCTGCTGAGAACCATGGCCTCAGATTTAAAGGTGCTGATCGTCATCCTAGCCGCTTCACACTCGGCTGCGAACTGATCCAGTGAGTGCTGAAGGTCACAGACCAATGACGCTATCAGGACCACATCATCTGCAAAAAGCAACGATGAGATTCTGAGCCCACCGAACTGCAACCCCTCCCCACTCCGACATCCTGTCCATAAATATTACAAACAGGATTGGTGAGAAAGCTCAGCCCTGGCAGAGGCCAACCCTCACCTGGAACAAGTCCGACTTACTGCCGAGAACCCGGACACAGCTCTCGCTTTGGTCATACAAGGGATCCCCTCACCCCATAGTCCCGCAGCACCTCCCACAAGATTTTTCCAATATTGCGCAGGCCTAGTCACAACATGTACCATATGAGTCTGGTCAGATATGGATGCCACTGCCACTTGACTGGTTGGCGAAGGCATACAACCACGAGGCGGTAATTCCAGTTTACATATTTTTTTAGTTTGTCATTTAATGTTTGCTCCTCATTATTTCCAATTTCCTTTTTATAAATTTTGTGTTTTTTATTTACTGGAATTGTATGTTGTTCTCCCTCTACATACTCTGCTCTTCTTCATTTTCCTCCTCTAATTGTTATAATTCATACAAAAACGGCAACTTTAATGTGTTAGTGGCATTTTAAAAGCTTAAAAGTCAAGCTGTTACTTTGACTGTGTGACTCATGAGCTCTGTAAGGTAGTGTGGGGTTGGCAGACAACTGTGATGATTGTTAAAGCAAACACTGCCTTGTGTTGTTACAGGTGAACATCCTGGTGGATACAGGCAGCAGTAACTTTGCCGTGGCTGCGGCTCCACACCCATTCATTACTCACTACTTCAACACTGCAATGTAAGTGGCAAGGACTCATTGTTTAATAATAATAAACTAAACTAAAACTTAGTTTAATCTGATCATCATAACAATATTGAGTTTTAATTTATTTCCTGTTTTACCGTGAATGCTTTTCATAATACTATGAACTACTATAGAAATTCATGATCTTTGCTATTTATTGCCTGTCCACAAATTTAAAGCTTTTTATCTACCTACCAGAGGCCTTTATAACTATTCCCACGTCTTGGCTTATTCCCCTGTGTCTAGCTCCAGTACCTACCAGTCAGTTGGCCGGACTGTGGCTGTCAGGTACACCCAGGGTAACTGGGAAGGTGAACTGGGCATTGACCGTGTCTCCATCCCCAAAGGCCTAAATGGGACTGTCATCATCAACATAGCTGCCATCCTGTCATCTGACGGCTTCTTCCTTCCTGGGGTTAACTGGCAGGGCATCCTGGGACTGGCCTATCCCATGCTGGCACGGGTGAGAGAGTTGCTCTTAAATTTTAAATCTTACCTTAAATCTTAGATTGCACAGTAAGAAGAAAAAGCTCACATTTCTGTGTGATGTTAAGTATGAAAAAAAAATCCAATATAAAGATAATTCAACTTCATTAAAACAAGAACAACAATGTGTTGTCAAAAACAGTGAAGAAAATGTGTAATCAATTGTGAAGCAGCTCTTTTCTCTCTTAATAAGTAGAGGGGATTATTGTCTGGTTACTGCTCATCGGTTGACTATGGATTCATTGTTTTTTTTGTTTAGGATTAGTAATTATTAAAATTCCACAATGAATAAATCAAATGGGGCTATTGTAATTCCATTGCTGTAGTTTAAAATACCCAATATGAATTAAACACTACTTTTACAAACAATACACACACATATTTTTACACTACTTTATATTATGCTGCAAAGAACTAGAAGCAGTGTATTAATTGTGAATGTAATGTATAACTTTTATATGAAGTTTACAAAACGTTACATGTATCATGTAAGAAACAGACGGATGAAAAACATCAGTGTGGAAAATGCATGGTGAACAGATCAGGATTTTATCAAGTTAATCAAGCAGTACTGCGTAACGTCCTGCTGTCCCACATGTCTTTTACAGCACTGAATAACTTTTTAAACTGAGATCTTATCTGGGTGTAGTCATGGACATTTCACATGACAACAGAAAAGTTCCGTGTTCATGATTTATTTTCAGCAGCAAGGGTGTGATGCCCAATGATTTCCCAGTTGAAATGAATGAAATTACACTGAATGTGTAATAAATAAAAACGTATTACCCAACAATTAATTAGTTTTGTCATAGGTTAAGCATTCATTTATTTGGATAAAAACTAACCTCATAAGAAAAATCTAAATCCCTTTACTGTGGAGAAGCACATTTTCAAAGCGCTTTACTTTTTTCAGTGAATTTAATTCAGTCACAAAAACATCCTCTATACAGTATGTTTGAAGTGTGACGGAGGGACAGAACCAAGGTGCTTTGCCCAGTGTCGGCTTCCTTTAACGTGATTAATTAGTGTTGATGGGATAAGAATAACGCCAGCATAAACCGGCACAATACATTCTTTCATTCGGTGCGGACTACAGTAACCTTTGGGATCAAATGCCAGTGACTGAGGGGCAGAAACATACTCACACTGACCACTTTGTGCTGCTGGCGTCTCCCGGGCATTCAGGTTCAATTTGCCTGAGGGCTGTCGGTCATGCGTGACATGATAATACAGCACTGACATGAAAACCTATCAGAGGAAAAACAGAATAAACAATCTTTAGTCCAGGGGGCGGGGCATACCACTGCCTCTACTAACACCAGTCCACACACGCATTCGAACACAGCGGTCAGAATATTGTTTCAATCATAACCTTTAAAAAGAACATTTAGATCTGTTTTAAAAGATATCTGTTGCAACATTAGTGAAACAAATACCAGCAGTTAACTATGCATTTCTCACATCTATTTAATGTAACTTTGTCCAGCTCCACAGACACACAGATAATGATTTAAGTGTTTAAACATGCATGGTTAACTATTTAGAAAAATAATTGTCTGAAATTACTTACGATGAAAAGGATTATGGTCTTATCCTTTAGTATCAGTCATAGTAGCAACCAGGGTACTTTTCCTTCTTGCACCCAAACATTGTAAAGCCTTGTTTATCAGTCTGTTGTGTAGTTTCAGTATTCACACAAAACAGCACACACATTTTTATTCAACATTTTCAAATTTTTTATAATGTAGGTTACTGGTTGAGTATACTTTGGCAAAGAGAAAATGAATTTATTCTTAAATTAGTCTAGATAATCTCACAAACATAAAGCTTAAAATGCAAAAATGTAAAAGCTAATGTTAATGATTATACATCCCCTGTCTGTCAATTAGCCTGACTCGTCCGTGGAGCCCTTCTTCAACTCTTTGGTGCAACAGATGGGAATTCCTGACATCTTTTCCCTCCAGATGTGTGGTGCTGGACTGTCAGCCAGCAGCACAGCTGACCCCGCAGGAGGCAGTCTTGTGAGTAGTCAGGAGGGGCTGGGTATGGTCAAATTAACTTAGGTTTGATTGTAAAATTTGCTCAAAGGCAAAGACCTATGTTCTAAACAGTCTTCTTCTAATTCTGTATTCTTGTATACCAGTTTGTGTCTAAAGTTATTTAACACACATTATCAATTATGTGCTTTTCTTAAAGAGGACTGGGATGTGTTCTCATCTTCTCAGAGAAAATAAACCCTTCACTAGTGGATCAGACATAGCAGCTGAGTGCATTTTAGAAACATCCTTGTCAAATGTGTTTTCTCCATTGGAGGCCCAGTCTTGTAAGAGTAGAGCTAATAAGCTAAGATAGTATCCTGCTGAGAGCAGGTCTGTCACTGTTTCACTGTATCTCCATCATGTGACCCACTGAAGAAGACAGATGGATATATGAGAGAGAGAGAGAGAGAGAGAGAGAGAGAGAGAGAGAGAGAGAGAGAGAGAGAGAGAGAGAGAGAGAGAGAGAGAGAGAGAGAGAGAGAGAGAGAGAGAGAGAGAGAGAGAGAACATAAACCTTTCCTGGAGTGTTCTCTTGTCAGATATGTTGGCTATTCATGGTGTTGTTGTGGTCACAGTTGACTCATAGATGATAAGTATTTTGGTTCCTTTCTCAGATCATGGGAGGGGCTGAACCAACTCTGTACCGGGGGTCAGTGTGGTACACCCCTATAGTAGAGGAGTGGTACTACCAAGTGGAGGTTTTGAAGCTGGAGGTTGGCGACCAAAATCTGGACCTGGACTGCAGAGAGGTAAATTCACCACCTACCACTATTCAAAGATGGTCATTAAAAGATATATTTAAGTTTGAAACAGAAAAGCAATACTAATTGGAAACGGTTAACATTCATTGTTAATGAGATGACTGTATCAAGGTTACAACACGAAAATGTAACTTGAATTTGTATAGCAGTACTTCCTAGACCTTCCTTGTTTTACATTCTTCAGTTTGCTCAAGGTCCTCCATAAGAGCTTGCTAAACTGAGAAAAATACTACTGCACTTCACTCTTTCTCCCTTTCTTTCAGTATAACATGGATAAAGCTATAGTTGACAGTGGTACGACACTGCTGCGTCTTCCTGTCAATGTCTTCAATGCGGTGGTAGAAGCCATCACACGCAGCTCTCTGGTAAGCTGCCTTCTCTCCAAAGACAGTGATTGAACGTGTTGTCAGAGCAAAGTCATGCAGGGGAGGATAGCACACATTCACTGCTCAAGGACATAGCTTTGGGAGGAAGGATCAGGAGTTTTTCTATTATAAAAAATATATATGCACGCCAATGTTTGTTTTTTCCCGTTCTACTTGTCACATTTTTTGTAACTGCACACAAACCTTACTCAAGGTTAATTTAAACCTAGAAGCACAGTTTTCAATTAATGCATGCACATTGTTGCAGATTAATCCCAGGTGGGGGAATGAAAGAACAGCAAAACCTGTTGTGGTGCTGTACTGACCTTTCTGTCTGTTTGTCTCTCTGTCTATTTGTCTTTTGTTTCTCTTTGGTTCAGATCCAGGACTTTTCGTCAGGGTTCTGGGATGGCAGCAAGCTTGCATGCTGGATGAAGGGAGAGACACCCTGGATGTTTTTCCCCAAGCTGTCCATCTTCCTAAGGGCCACGAACACCAGCCAGTCCTTCCGTATTACCATCCTGCCTCAGGTATCTGGATAAACATAAACACAAAAACAAGTCATCACTCCTTCAACCTCCATCAACCTAAGAGACACAAACACTTGTCGAACATGCATCAAACAGTCATGGGTTCTTCTGCTGTTTCACAGCTGTACATTCAGCCAATCACAGATGTGGACGGCACGCTGGACTGCTTCCGTTTTGGATTGTCTTCGTCAGCTAATGGCCTGGTAATCGGCGCTACAGTTATGGAAGGCTTCTACGTGGTGTTTGACCGTGCCCAGCGGAGACTGGGCTTTGCACTCAGCAACTGTGCAGGTGAGGGTACATACTGTACAACACTCATGCTAAGACAGAAAAGCTGCATGTCCAAACATTGTAAGTTAAGAAATTGGTTTACTGTGTATCTTAAACCATTAGTTAGGATAGTAATCCAATAATAGTTCCACAGAACCATATTACTATTTGTGTCAGCCTTATTGTAACATTTTATATGTGGTTTAAAGTGTGTGTGGCCAACCTCAGTATGCTATGTTTAGTGTGGATGTTTGTATGAAGTGCTGAACTTAATAATTTACAGCAGAAAAGGCAGCTGTTTGCACAAAAAGGGTTCTGTTCATCAATTGTGCGACTAAAATCAGCGTCGCCAGGTCATTTTTCCGGGGCTTCTGTCCCAAAATGTTTTGCCTGTAGCTACACATGCAATTGTAATTGTTGGCAACACAAAGTTAAGGTGTGCAATAATAATGATTTTGTTTAAAGTTCACGTGACGTGATGTTCATAGTCTGTGATTCAGGCTCAAGCACACAGAGCTCTGAAGGAGACCGGTGCGTCACTTTCTGTCCACTCTCTGTAAAAATAGAGATGAGCAGCGTGGCGTTAGTTGTCTGTGCAGCTTCAGGTAATTATAATGGACGCGCTCCGCTGTGGCATGTCACGCTGCGTCCGTGCTCCATGTATTTCTGTCATTTTATTCCTCCGATGTAAAGCAGTGCACATCCGCTTGCCTAAACTTTCTCAATCAAATGTTGGTGCCATCTATCTAACATCTACAAACTGAGCAGCTGAAATGAACATACACTGGCTGTTAACAAGCTGGGCAAGCAAATCAACCTTTTTGCATTGCATTCAGCTAAGCTCCGAACCTCAAGTCCTAGAAACAACCCTGACTTACACAATATCATAATTACTCAAAGTCACTGTCAAGTGTCAGTGTAAGCAAGTAGTAGGTACTAACATGCATATGAATGAGGCACCAATACATATACTACATAGGTGCTTGCCTGCAGAGGAAAGATGGGTCTCTCATAGTTGTTGAGAGCATGTTAAATATTTTACGAAAGGGCTATAGTTTGAATCTCTTTTGTATGGTTTCAGCTGGTGATAGAATAAGCAAGATGTCAGCAAATTACATTTATGTGTAGCAAATGTTGCCAATGATATTGCTTTAACACATTTAACTTTTAACACAGAAAGAAAACTCACAGCCCTGAAGTTCGTAAAGTGCTCCCCTTGAGTAACAATTACTTATAGAAATGCAAACTGTAAAGTATCATGTATTATTTAACAACACTTGCCGGTTGACTGACCAAAACCCAGAGAATATCCTGTTCATTGTAACCAGCAAAGGTTAAACCTTAAACAGTGGTACTTTCCTGTATTTCTGTGTAAATTCCCACTCTAATCCTAAAGTACAAAGATCACTTTTGTTCTGTATTAGGCAAACAGACTTGGAGCAGCTGTAGGCCGAGGGTTAAGGATGCAGGCTTGTGACAGTAGGGATGCCAGCTCTAATTTCTAAACTGGCTGGTAAAATCTAGACTAGAACTATTCTCATCATCAACTATTGATGAGCCAGTAAGTAAGAGCCAAGTAAATATCATCTATAAGTTCATAGATTTAGTTTTTATTCAGCAGTGGTTAAACACTTTTGTAATAAAATATGCATAAACATGGTTAAGAGTTTGATGGCTAAAAAAACAATACTAGTTTTGTGATACTTATATTTTTAAGAGTCATTAGGTTCATTTTTGGGTTTTTAGCCAGTGCACTGATATTTACATGATCAGGTGTGGGTTTTCCAGTAATTTGATATTTTACTTTTTAACAGTGAGGTGTACAACTATCTGTCTTGTATCTCTTTGCAGTAAGCGGTGAAGTGGCTCTTTCAGAGATCGCAGGGCCCTTCTCAGCAGCAGACGTGGCGGCCAACTGCTCTGCCGGGGTGCTGAAGGGGCCTCTTCTCTGGGTGATCTCCTACGCCCTGATGGCGGTCTGCGCAGTTGTCCTCATCATCCTGTTACTCCTGCTGGTCCTGCCCTGCCGAAACAGAAATCGCTCCGGGGAGATAACCGACGAGTCTTCTCTGGTCCGCCACCGCATCAAGTGACTGAGAGGAAACAGACAGGCGGGTAGGGTAAACAGGCAGGGGTACAGCGTGCAGAGCG